>JANHFR010002031.1:95849-107838 GCA_032468015.1 Mimophis mahfalensis | reverse complement strand
TTTAGCCTCCAGTCCCCTACTCATCTTTGTTGCTCTTCTCTGCTGTGCGATTTTCTTGTCTTTGATGCACCTTTGGTATTTGTATTAATCATGCCTCCTCTTGTAACTGTATTTCAAAATTGTCATCTATAAATCTTGTACAAAGTTGGCTTTTGGCCAAAGGTTTTTTCCCAGAAAAACTATGCATGCAACACTAGATAATTTGCAAGAATAATGCTACTGTGTGCACTTGTTCCTGAAATTAATCTGCTTAGATGAATAGTCTAAACAGATTAATAATAATTAATAAATAGTCCTATTTACTGTTGTTTTGCAGTTCTTAGACTTCCTACTGGGGTTGTTTTGGTGCGTCATCTGCTTTTACCCTAAAATAGGTCTTAATTTCATTTGTTATGCCTTTTGGTTCCTTATTGAGCACTAAATTGTCCAGGACATTTGTGGAATTTTTAGATGCTCTCCAACTGATTCGGGGTGTTCCTGAGGGATGTAAAACCTGGTTGTTTTTCTTTGTCATCAAAGTTTGCAACAACTTTGTATCAAAAAGCATATTGAAGTAGAAAAGTGCCAGGTTTTGGCCTCAGGTTTTTTAGCATTAGAAATATTTAGTTCCAGACTAAAATTCCAGAGGTGTGTGTTAAGATATCTGCTGTCATCTCTCATTCAGCCAATGCATTTCATTTTTTTTTAAAGGCAACTACTTATTTATAAGTAAATACAAGGAAACAAAGCCTGGTTTACTTCAATATAAAATTTACTAACAAACTAAATTCTTTGTGAAGAAAGGAATTCAGTCCTCATTGACCTTTTAGTAAATGACTGCATAATAAATAATTGAGCAATAACCATGATCAGTTGTGATCACCTCTTGAGAAATCATGTTGTGACTAAACAGAAATTACAAAGGAAAAATTCCTATTGGAATACTGGAAAGTAATGAAGATTTAAAAAGACTAACAGGATAAAAAAAAGATGTCTGAGCAATTACAGCTTCTGGAATTAAGACAATAATTTAATGCAGGCATTCCTTCATATGTGACCATTCATTAAGTGTCTGAAGTTACAGTGGAGCTGACTAAATGTGACCAGCCCTGGAGTTCCAGCTATCCCAGAGCCCTTACAGTCACGTGATTTCAGTCTGGATACTTGACAGCTAGTTGCAGTGCCCCATCATTATGTGATTGCTATTTGCAATTTTCCCTCTCTACTTCCCTAAAAAGTTAGTGGAAAAGCTGGCAGGGAAGATAGCAAATCACTGGGGTAAGTTTCTCCCAACTGCACACCTCCCTCCCCCGGACCCCTTCTGTTTATTTTGCATTGGCCACTTGTGCACTTCCTCCCTGACCCTCACCACACCTCTCTTCTACCATCACTCATCTTCTCCAGTCCATGCGCCATCTCTTAAGCACCCATCCCCTACTCCTGCATTCCTTTCTCCCACTCCCACCCAGAAGCAGTTGCTTACCTGCCTGCTGACCTGGAAGTTGCCTTGCCTAAAGGGATTGCCATCATTAAATGATGTGGTCATACAATGAACATTCTGGTCCCAAGTCTGACACAAGCTGTACAGTGCGGGCACATAGAATACTGTAGTTCCTGACTACAGCCATGAAACTTAACATTACTCAGAAATTTTGCAAAGCCCTAAGGAGGGCTTGCAGGCGGCTGGTTAGGATAAAATAAAATGAAATGATGGCCTTGACAGCATAATTTAATAAGTTTGTCATGTGGCACAAGTAAAAAAGAGTGATGCCTCAGTTGCACCATCACAGATGTCATTTGAACATTTCTGTTTTTTAAGTTTTATTAGATATTTATTTTTAAATAAACATCAACATCACTACATGAACAGTGTGGCCCCTAGATATAATTCATTTTGGTACAAACATCAATAATGATATTCATAAGGGTTGTTATATTAATCAAACTTATATAATCCTATTGTACATGGCTTTTTAAAAGTAGTTATTCAATATTATATTCCATTTTAATGCCAATGATTTTATAAGCATACATGATAATACCATCTTTTTAAATAATATTTTTATTTATTTTTAAAATAAAAAAAGTTACAACAATTTTCTATTCCTTTCACAATTCTTAGTTATTCTTATTCCTTAAACAGATATAAGTATACCTAAAAATTATATCATATACCATAAACATATCATAAAATGCCACTATATTCTTATACCTAATACAATTTTATCAGTTAAATGCCACTATATTCTTATACCTAATACAATTTTATTGCTAAATAAAAGTCATTGCTAATACATAAATGCTCTTTCTTCCTCCCTTATCCACATTTGGAAACACATTATTTTAGAAGTTGGTGAAAAAAGTTCCACCAGAGTGAATGGAATTCAATATTAAAAATAATACCATCTTTCAACCTCCAGTCTTTTCCATCATATTATTATTTATGTTCTATTGTATAAAGATTACATCTGCTAGTATTTCCCCTATTTCTTATTAATAGCTATATTCTAACTTCTACTCAGGTCACCCTTGCTAATCCTAATATTAACACACGTTTCTATAAGGCATAGCTCTTCATTATTTGATTGTTCAGTCATAATATATGCCATTCAAGAGCCAATCTTCCTATTATTTAAACATAGCTTATAATATCAGTTTTCAGCCTCCAATCTTTCCATATAAGGGTG
Organism: Mimophis mahfalensis; assembly: GCA_032468015.1. Classification (NCBI taxonomy): domain Eukaryota; kingdom Metazoa; phylum Chordata; class Lepidosauria; order Squamata; genus Mimophis; species Mimophis mahfalensis. The sequence continues at coordinate 105,172 of JANHFR010002031.1, read as the reverse complement.
TGTATTCTTATTTCTACCTTTATTCAAATTTCTAATCAGGCCATCATTATATTAGAAAAAAGTATATATATGCACACACACATATAATATACATATATATAAAATTCCTTTCTATCCATCATCTCTCACCTGTTTTAATCCTTCAATTCTTATTCGTTTTTTGGCTTGCCTCCCATACTCCTCTCTTGGATCTTTATCTCTAGCAACATCTGTATCTTCACCATCAAGACTGAATATTTCTCCCATCTCTAGCCTCCTAAGCTGCCAGGTCTTCAGAGTATCCACCCAGACCCCTATCTCCCTTTCAAGAATATCTTCCAGGTTATCCAATTTCTTTTTTAAATCTCTTAAAGTGCCTTTCCCTTTGTTTATTTCATCAAACATTATTGTCTTTATCGTCTTCTTTCCCATCTTCCTGCTTCATTTTCTGGTTTTTCTGTTCAGCTTTTTCTGCCGTTCTTTCTGCTATCTCCTCCCTTTCCTGTACTCTTCGATCTTCATTCATCGTCAGTTGTAACATATTTTCCATTTTCCTATATATGCCTTGCGTTAGATACTTTATGTCTCTGTGATTCTTTTCCATAGTACCTGCCCCTAATGCTTTGGAACATCAATGCCATCAATGCCAGATTTCTCTTGAAATCTCACTCCTTTCCCCCTGATGGAGCATCTTGTTTTAATTTAATAAGTCCCACTCAAGTCCAAAAACAATATATTCCAGTCCAATGTTAGTCCTCAGAAAGTTCAATAATCCTAGTTCTTTACATCTCAGGATTATTAATCAGTTCCATTTTAATAGTCCAGAAAGCTTCCACAAATCACAAATCACTTTGCTTTATTTAAAAGTTTTCCATAATAGTCTCCAGTGATCAGAAGGTAACTAATTATAGAACAGTCAATGTCACCTCAATCCTCCAGATGAATATGTTGTTTATTTTCCTCATCAATGTTGAACATTGAACCTTTCTGACACCCCACCCCCCTCTGCTCATGCCGATGTTCTAAGCCCTGACTAGAAGCACATGATTTTCTTTAAAGTTTTTATTTAGCAGCCTGAACACAGAATTTCTCAAAATACTTTTGAAACCACTCTTTCATGCGTAGCCGCTTCTTTGATGATTAAGCAAGTTGTTATCGATATAGCCTCTGGAACAATATTAATGACCATTTCCTTTTCCCCCTCTCAGGCGATGTTTTGAATTTTTAGATCTACTTCTGCAGGAATGGCAGACACACTCCCTGGAAAGGTAAGATGTGAACATTATGATATGTGACATGATGCTTCTCTGGCTGCATTGGGGTGTGTGGGAGGGGCGATTCTGTTGAATGGAATTGAGGAGATCTGGAATATGAGTTTAATATAGCTCCTGTCCCTCCTGCCCTTGCAGAGGCAGACAGACATTTCCCCTGACTCCAACGGAGCAATAAATAGAGACAGGTCTGGCTTTATTGGGGGCGGGGGGGGCGGAGCGGAGAGAAAAGCAGATTCTTCTGCCTGTCTGGCGTCTGAACTGTTTCCATCCCAACTGCTCCATATAAGAACCGCTATGTGACTTGCACAATTAGTGCTTCCATTTCAATTGCTTTGTTTCACCCTTCATTTGGGCAACATCTGAGCTTTTGCAGACTGTGGACAGTCTCTCTTTTGTCTTTATGGATTTTAGAAAGGTGCTCTTGAAGACCAAGTATGGGGTAAAATGTTTAAATAAATGCATGTGCAGAAGAAACGAGCAGAGGAGATGGAAACTCCTAATTTTTAACCTTCTTATTTTTAAAGGTGTCTGTTTAAAAACATTTTGGGGCTGGGGCTGGTAAAATTTTAAATAAACCATTTTTTTTCCTGCATAGGTATCTGCTTAAAGAATGTCTGTCTTACCTTTCTACCTAAAACTTAGAGATGTTACACTGGGAAAGAAATAGTGATTGTGTAGACAAAAGACAAAGGCATTTAGGGTGTAAGGAAGGAGTTACAGAGAGTGCCCGCAAATGAGAATATGGGAATATTTTTGTTGACCCACATAAGCTTAGCAACTTGGTGTTGCAGAAACCCTTCTGTATAGATCAAACATTTGGTTTATAGCCACTCAATTATGTTTTTGTATGGCTTCAGCATCTTAATACACTTCTGTGTCTCCATGCTTCTGTGGTTTCCACATTCAAAGGAATGACCTCCATGGAATGTTTCTTGGTATTTCTTATAAAAGAGAATGAAATGCAATGAAGCTCACTGGTACAAATAAACACCCACACCTTCCAAAAAGATACTGTGTATCCAGTTCTTTTGCATTCTGGGCAAGTGGATAAACTTCCTTTGAATTCCAAATGTAATGTTTGAAGACTGTTTCTTCTCTCCTTCCTAAATCATAAATAGCAATGTGTTCTAATTTCAGGCACGTATCAGTATTGGCTGAAACCATCAAGAAAGGCGTCCATGATGCTGACTCTGAAGCACGGATAAAAGCCAGAAAGTAAGTGGGCATCTTTTTGCTTTAATTCTTTAATCCATCAATAATCACAGGCTTTATTTGCTGTTCCACTGAAAATTTCTCCAGTAACTGATATTCCAAGGGAAGAATGGGTCCAGATCATTAAGAACTCAGGAAATGGACCATGTTACGCTTAATAAGAATTCTAAGCATATTACTGAGGTACTTCAAAGTAAATGGCATCAGAACTTCTTTCATTGGAACTTTTTTCTGCATAAGCCAAATAAAATTAGTCATTGTCTTGGCTCTGATTAATATTGTTTGTCCAGAAAGTTAATGTGAGAATTTGGAAAGAAAAATCTTGATTTCAACATTTTCTTTGTGTAGTATCCCTGGGTTTTACATTCTACGGGTTTGTTAATATCCTCATCCTACTTTAGAATTTAGAACTTGGTTTCATTTAAGATAGAAGAGAAGTCCACCTATTTCTACATTCAAAATATTGATAGCTAATGGGAAAGTAGAAGCTTATTTAAGCTTGTAATTTGCTCACTTCTTCATTTGTTTATTTTGTAATAGGAAGTCACTGACCCCTACACTGTTTTCCAGTTTCTGCAATCACTTTCCTACCAAAATGTTACATTCTTTTAAATAGTGTTCGGAAGCATAAATAACATATGTGAAAATAAATAGGCCTGTCACAATTACACAATTGATTTTTCTCTGCTACGTTTTCCAGGGTTTTTTTCTTAAAATCTATTAGGGCTCTCTGCACAGTTGGAAACTGACATGTTAGTATACTATTTAATGATCAGTTTAAACTTTTATTTTCAGGTGTTACTGGAGTTTCCACAGCCATTTTAGCCGAGAAGCGGAACATTTGTTTAATTCACTGGAATCCTCTTACCAGAAAGCCCTGCAGTCTCATTTGAAGAATTCTGACAGCATCGTGTCTTTGCCTCAATCCGATCGCTCTTCTTCTAGTTCCCAGGAGAGTCTCAAGTAAGCCCTCCCTTCCACTAATGTGTTGCTATTGGATGAACGAAATACCTTCAAGTATCCCTTCCTCATCTATAAATTAGAGCCTTTGCATTTTGGGAATTGTTATTTTTGTGAATATAAAATTAAGTACTTTACTCTTACATGGAGTCTAAAACTGATTTTGCTTCCTTATTTATTTTTATTTCTCTACAGCATTTTTGTAGGAAAATTAAAAGTGCATTAATGTAAAAGAGTATAAATACAAATAATGTAGAATAATTCATCAGTGTTAATAAAGAATGAATTAATAGTTAATATAAAATTCATTATGGAATGAAATCCATTAATTCTATCCCTTTTTAGCCGTCCATTGTCTACCAAAAGAAGCCCAACTGGAAGCACTACTTCACGAGGTAAGAAGCCAGGATTAAAAATGGTCAGACATGGGGCAAAGTAAGCTCTCTCCTTCTTCCAAAATAAGTAGTTTTTACTCATATTGCTGTATTAGTTTTCCCACATTACTTTTATAAATTAAACACTGGGGAGCTTCAGACAGAATGGTTCTAAATATAAGATGGTTGAATATGTTAAATATCAACCACTGGAAAGAAGTATTGAAATATGAATTGCTTTATTCTTAAGCAGACTTTGTTGTTGTCTGAAATGATAGATGATGGTGACAGAACACTGAAACCAAATTCCAAGCTCAAATATGGAAGGTGTACATGAATTCTCAAAATATTCTTAATATATATGTATCAAAAGTTATTTTAAGATATAAATGCCACATTTGATTAGAAAACTCATGTCCAGCACAGTTGTACTAATCCCTGCATAATACTTGCTGATACTATCGATCATAAACAGCAGAGGGGATCTGATAGCAATCAATAGAGATAATAGAAATCCCAATACTTTCTGAGCGTAGCCCTGTCAAGCAAAATATGGGACATGAAGTAGGTCAGTGTCTTGCTCTGTCATAAATTCATAATGTGCTGTGGAGAAAGAACTGTGCTATGCAACAATATAAAATGTCTGTTTGGGTTCTAAATATAGTATGCCTATCAAATAAAGTACATTTTTACAAAGGTAAACTGAGGATTTATGACAATGTTGTGAATTTCTAAGTTGTTGAAAGATGGTGTTGGAATCTGATGGATTTTGGAAAGTCCTTTGTTTGCATTTACAAGTCTTAACCAGAATTTATTACCGTATTTTGAAATTACATTTTTATTAAGCTTAAATGTTTATATACTTAAACATAAATTAAGAATATTTCCTCTTCTTTCAGAAGGAGTTGAAAAAATATTCTGGAGAGAATATGAGACTCCTGGGATAGATTTATCTATAACTCTGGTTTTTCTCTTTGCTTAAAGCTTCTGCAGTTAGTGTAAAATCTGCATCAACATCGGGGTCTCTCCAGCGTTCTCGCAGTGACATTGATGTGAATGCAGCAGCCAGTGCCAAATCCAAAGTAACATCTTCTGGTTCGGATTCCCCTTTCAGTTCTGCTGCAGCCCTGCCTCCAGGCTCATATGCGTCTCTTGGTAGGTGTACTTGGTTTTGAAGCATCACCATTTAACAATGTCAAAGTACCAGGATTTTAAGACTACCAGCATCTTCTGTAAATCAGTGCAACAGGACAAGTATGAAATTCCACAGATATGGAATTTATTTTCCAAAGTACTCATATTTTTTGGACCATAAGACGCACCTGACCATAAGACACACCCAGTTTTTGGAGCAGGAAAACAAGAAAAAAATATTCTGAACCAAATAGTACCGATGTACTAAAATATTTAGCTCTGTCATTCTGAGAGAGCCAGCTTGGTTTGCCCCCGCTTGTGCGCGCGCTGGACAGCATTCGGACCATAAGACGCACTCTCATTACCCCCCCTTTTGCGGGGGGGAAGGGAGTCTTATGGTCCAAAATTTACGGTAAATGGAAGGGTTACACTAGATCTGAGGTTGCTCACACAGTACTTAAGACAGATGCTTCAAAAGAGAAATACTAAGGTCCGTTTTGTCAACAATCAATATGCCGTATTTGGTAGTCTCTGCAGATCTAGAAGAAGTTTACTTTCATCACCTGATCTGAAAAGAAACTGAAGTTCTGCTGTGATAACTCTTAGTATTAGATCTTTCTTTTCTACTTAATTCAAGCACCATATGAGATTAGTAACACCAGTAACACTACTAGATGACCAGTGGCTCATCTACAGATTTTGTTTCTCTACTTAGCCAGCATTTTGATTTCAGCATCACCTGGACAGAACCACTTTCTGCAGGACCCAATTGCCTATTCTTGGAGTTATTATAAGCTATGGTGGTGCAGTGGTTAGAATGCAGTACTGCAGGCTACCTCTGCTGACTGCCAGCTGTCTGCGGTTTGGCAGTTCAGTTCTCACCAGGCTCAAGGTTAACTCACCCTTCCTTCCTTCCAAGATTGGTAAAATGAAGACCCATATTGTTGGGGGCAATGTGCTGACTCTGCAAACTGCTTAGAGAGGTCTGTAAAGTCTTAGTGCTATTGCTATTCCCAACTGTCTAGCTGAAACTGAACAAATATGGTTATGGAGATATTCAGATAAAATCCAAAAAAAAAATTACTTTCCTAAGGGAGAGCTTCTACTAATAAAATGTATAAGAAACCTTTTTAATTGATAGAAAAGTATAATCAAGTCAGGATTTTTCAGTGAAATACACTAATTTCAAAAATTTTTGATAGAAGTGGCCATATTTAACCTGTCCCCAGTTCATAGTGTTCTGATCTGGGAATCTAAACTGGGTCTTGACACTGCCCATTTTCTTTGTCTTTTGCCTACTTGATATTTTGAAATTACTTACACTATCTCTTGATAACAGGAATACTTTTTAAATATTTAGATAGATCCTTGATATCACAAAAAATGGATGATAGCCCTCGAAAGCTTAAAATTGTAACTGATTGGCAGAAGCATCCATGGGGAAATGGGGGGGACAAGTAACAAAAGGATTCTCATGTTGCAAGTGCTATTTTTTGTTCACTTGTGTTGTTATCTTGCATGCACACATGAAAAGGGCAGAGCTTATAACATGAAACTGCTTTTGTCGTTTTGATGAAAACCTCCTGTCCTGTAGATATCTCTAATGACTAGTTTTGTTTCAGTGTTCATGTATGTAAGATGTCTGGGTGATATTTTATTCTGATACCACAATAGCATTAGAAGTTTTGACACATGCATTTTCTTAAGCAGTCCCTCCAGTGTTTCCATAAATTTGTATTCATTATAACAGAATACATGGAGAAAACTGACAAACAAACAAAAAGCACAACTAATTTAGGAATTGTTTGTTTCTTGTTCAGACTTACTAATACTTGAGCATTAAATACTCTATGCAGCAGCATTAATACAGTAAAAGGCCCGATTATGTTAACTGCCTATATTAACAGTGCATTATGTGGTCATTTTTAGTCAATGACCTGCTACTAACAGTTTGGTCTGTAATGAAGTGGTATCTCTAAATTAGTAGAAGAATGAATACTTATTTATAGTTTGCAGGGTCTGCTAAGTAGCATATAATTCCAGAAGAAATGTATCAGAATGTTTCTTGTGTGAAAACAAGAAAATGGGGGAAGGAAATCTTTTTGTGGTTCTGTACTATTAACTAATTTATTTTCCTTTGTTTGACTGATGTGACTTTCCCCTCATTTGTGATACTAAAGACACCCTGCCCACTTTTGCTGATATTACTAACTATTCCCTCTTATCACTCTCCTTATTCTTTTAATTTGCTTAAAGATGGTACTACCAATAAAGCTGAGGGTAAGCTGTCTGTATAACAGGTCTGTCTCCAACTTTACCAGGTCTCTGTTCTCACCCAAGTGCTCCCTGGTTTTCATCCGTGTCTGCTGGTACCTCTTGCATGACTCTTGCATGGTGTTTTGACTCTTTCCTCATGTTGGAACTATTGTATGCCCTTTATCGTCTCTTTCTCCTAACTCCTAGGCACAACTTAATTTAATTTATTCAATTTAGGCAACATCTGACTCCAAACTCTCTAGGCCCTCACAATATAACGAACAGTAAAGTACAGTGTGTGTGAGTAATAACAAACAACAAATTAAGAATTAGAGTGATAAAGAGCAAGGAAACAAGATTCTCAAATTACATAATATGTCCCCCATCCCCAGTAGGTTTATTAGACATGCTTTTCGAACTGGTGAACATCAACAACTCTTCCTGTTCAAGGGCAGGCACCCCAGTTACGGAAGACAAAGGTTCATAAATTTTTGCCCCGCAAGACTAAGTAGCTTTTGATTATTTTCTTCAATGAATGAATAAGTAAGATGTTTTTGTCTCATTTCCTTAATTGGATTCTCTTTTATCTAATTCTAGGACTTAATGTGAAGAACAAATAATCTTTAGGTCATATTCCAAAAGGGTTCACAAGCACCACTGTAGGGTCAAAAATTAACAGGTGCTTAATTTTCAGATCCATAGTTGTTTCAGTGTATAGTCCAACATTTATTACAGTTCAATGGGGTTTTCAGGCAACAGCACAATATTGTCTCTGTACAAAAGCATACACATGTTCATGTCTCCAACCAACATATCTCTGATGTCATCCTAAACATTCTTTATAGAATTATAAAGTAGAATTTGGACACAAATTAATAGTAAAGGAGGTATCACACATCTTTGTCTTACTCCCTGTTAATGTGGAACCATTCATCTGATATTCCATTTATTCTTACACGTGGTTTGCTTCCATCATATCTCTTAAGGCATTTAGCAATTAACTTTCCCTGAGTATTCATACAAACCATTCCATAATTCAGTGCTATTAATCATAGTAAATAAAAAAGGATGGCCTTGAAGGACAGTGGGGTGATCTATTACCAAGGCAACAGTCAGATAAACTTGAGCATAGGCTAAGAAAGTAGTTTATGAAAATACATCAGTCTTCCCACCCCATCCCCCATTATCATGAAAATAAAAAGGAGGAACCATAGCACATTTAGATCTGCAACATTCTGTAAGTACAGCTGCTCTAATAAAAGTAGTTTCAGATTTTTATGGTGTCTGTTTCTTAGTGTAATCCACTAAGATAGAGCTGGCATTAATTTTATTGTCCAATTGACAATTATTTCTTTTTATATATATCTTTTTTACTTGTAAGCTGTCCAGAATTGCTGTGGAGTCAGGCAGCCTCGAAACTGAATAAATAAATACAACTTTCTCTAAATCTACAAATACACAGTTTCCCCCCGCCCTTTTTATAGTAACATGCTTAAAGAACAAAAATCTGATCTTTACAGCCTTGCTCAGCAATAAAGCCACGCTGCACTTATCAAATTTTCTTTCTGTATATTTTAAATCAGAATTATATTCAACACATTCCCTGGTTTTTTTATTCTTGTTAAGCTTCCCTTTTGTTAAGAAGAATCAAGAAGGGTTTCCGGCGGCGACTTCTGGTCAATAGCCACCAATTTTGGTGGCTTCGACCAGCTGTTCTGTAAATAGCCGCGAAACGGCAACTATCGGCTATAAAGTTCTCCCCTCGGGCAAAGAGGGGTGTGTGTGAGTTGCATGTGCCTGGGCAGGGCTCCCTAAAGCCCCCAGATGTTTGGATCTGGGGCTTGAAAGGTGAGGCCCCCAGGAAAAGGCACGAGCGGGCTCTGGATCGGCTGGCATCCCTGTGAAATTGCAGGGCGAGACCTGAAGACCCATCCTTGGTGCTGAAATGGATTAAAAATTGATTTAAAACCAAGTGGAGCTGGATTCAGAGGACTAATTGCAAGTACTTGGAATTTCTATTTTTTTTTTCTTCGTTGAGGACTTTTTTTCTTCTTGTCCTGATAGATTGTAAATTGTAAATTTCCAAAATGGCGTTTGGATATAATTAATTAAAAGAAAGGGAGAAAATTTTCCA
>JANHFR010002031.1:82199-92491 GCA_032468015.1 Mimophis mahfalensis | reverse complement strand
GGATTGCCAGGCCTGGCCAACCTGAGCAAGCTACTTCCAAAAGCTGACCAGCCCCTCACCCAGATGACCAATTCAGTCACGGCAGGCCAGGCAACAAAAGACTCTGGCATGCCTACCATGCCAGAAGTAGAAGCTGCCTTTCCTAATTGACTTGGTTTGTTGGAAGCTAATTGAGAAGTTTGCAAGTCACAATCACATGACCACAAGCTGCTGCAACTATCATAAAAGTGAATCAGTTGCCAAGTACCCAGATTGCAATCATGTGACTTTGAGGTGCTGGAATGGTTGTAACTTCAAGGATGTGTCATAAGTCACTTTTTCTGAGGCCATTATAATTTTGAACCATCATTAAATGAATAGTTGTTAAGCTGAGAACTACCTGTAGTACCTGCACACATGTGCGCGCACGCATGCACACACACACACACACACAGATATTAACTCTCTTTAAGTTAATATTCTGTTTAACAGAATTGATTTTCAATTTTTGTCACACAGAGAAATGCCTGAATTTTTTTTTTTGTTAGGTTAATAGTCTGTAGGCCTTCCAAAAATCATGTCATGCTATTGATTAAAGTCTTCTGTGTTTCAAGTATTTTTAAATCACTTAACATTACGTTGAAACAAGTATTTCACTTGTTTCTAAAATGCAGTGTAGCAAAAGATGGAAACGCTTCGTAGGTCTGGCTTTGTTGTTTGAACTGATGTACTCTCCAAATGTTACATGCTGTAGTCCACAAACTGTCATTCAGAATTTTTGGCATTATTGATTGCTCTGCGTATGTGCCTATTTGTGCCAACTGAAATGGTTGCTAGTGAGTAACATTTCTGATGCTTATTTTATCTTTAAAAAACAAAGTAATAAATCACAGCCAGAAACAGGAAATGTTTAGTGGATGGAATGCTGGGTTTAAGGTGACTGATGCTTTTTGTTGTTGTTGTTTTTGTTACTAATCTCTATACTATCTGGTCATTCTGTGTTATAAGCACAGGCCTTGTAATATTTGTCTTGTTTTTCTGTGATGTCATTGCATATTCTGCAACGTTACATTGATAGGATTTCTGTTCCCGTGATAGTAATGTTATTTGTTTGCCCCACCAGCCTCATGGGTATCAGGCATAAAGAATTACAGTTTATTCCACTCTAAATAGTTATTTACTACTTGGCAGAAATGTTTTCATGAACCATCTTGCCACACACTAATCCATAATAAAATGTGAGCAGTGATGTGCTTGTCAAAAAGGAGTTTGTATGCAAATAACTATCCTTCTTGAACTCTGTATTGTCTTGCTTTCTCTGCTTCACTTTCTGCCTGTCCTTTCGTCTGCTGTCATAATCCAGGATCCAGATCAGCTAACCCTGCAGGTGGTAAGAAACACCGTTTTGTTTTTCTCTCTGTTTACATGTCTGTACTGTCATTAACCAATTCAATGTCTGAAAGTCTTGTATTCCCAAAGGCTTAAAAAAACCCTAGTGTTTTTAAAGTGAAAGTTTAGCCAGGAAATCATTTAGATATACGTAAGATGTACTTAGACACAGTACCCATGTGTAAGTTCAGTGAGCAGTGGGACTCGGTCCTAGCTAACAGGGTGTTAGGACTGTAAATTTGAAGAACTGAAAAAGGATTTGAAGGTGTCTTCAAATGTTTATGGAGATGTTGTAAGTTGATGTTTGTCAATTGTGTTCGAGGAGGACCTTGACATCTAATAGGTTGTGGGCTGTCCGTGGTGTGTCCACAGGTGGCTGGTAAGACCTATAAAGGCATGAAATGTTCTGCCACATGTCAGGGAGACACGTGTGGGCACCATTGTTGCAGCCTTTGCAGCTCTGGCTTTGCGGAGTGCTCGCTTGTGTTATGGTTGTTCTTCTTCCTTCAAATGTCTGGAAGCCTTGGTGGCTCAATGTGCGCCATGTTGATCAATCTTGTGCCAGGGGTTCCCAGGAAGTGGTGTCATTATCCAGGGACTTGAAAGCGGCTTTCAACTGTCTTCATATCACTTGCTTTGTCCCCCATGTGATCGCTTTCCTTGAGACAGCTCACCATAGAGGAGTTGTTTAGGGATGTGGTGATCTGGCCTCCTTGCAACGTGGCCTGCCCAGCGTGTCTGGACTTTCATCAGCAGGGTGTGAACTGATGGCAGGCCTGCTCTGGAGAGGACTTCTGTGTGGCACCTTGTCCTGTCACTGGATCCTCCGAAGTCTGCAGAGGCAGGCCATGTGGAAATGGTTCAGTTACCTAGCGGGCCTCCTGTATTACAGTCCACGTCTCACTGGCATACATCAGGGTAGTTAGCACTACTGCTCGGTAGGCTTTGAGCTTTGTAGCAAGGCTCATTCCATGGCGGTCCCACACACTGGTCAGTAGTCTGCCAAATGTTCACCAAGTTAACGGCAGCAGGGACAACTAGAGTATTTCAAAGATAAGTTTTCATAACACAAATTGTCCTGTGACAAAAGGAAAAATTCATTATCACTTGCATAATTTCTTGTATTTGAATGCCTATTTTTTGGCAATTGCTCAGTCAGTGTTGCGGTTGGAAGGTAAAAGAAAATTTCAAAAGGTTCCTTGTAAGATGCATGAGAAAAAAACAAACAATGAAACAGAGAAATTGTGTGTATGTACATGCATGTGAGAGAGAGTGCCCATGCAAATGACTTCATCAGTTGCTTCTGTATAAAATATAGCTTGCTGGTATGACTGATCTATTTGACCATTTTTCAGGTGAGTAGTATCATTCAAGGTTGTGTTTCTATTCATTCATTCATCATCCTCAATGCTTTTTATTGTTAATTTATGTTGTTAAACCCCTTTTTAAACATACCATCTTGAAGAATTTCCGTGTCCTGTTTTATTTTTAATTTATTATTAATTAAACTGAAGCTGAAATACATTTGGTAAATTTAATGGTGTGAAATATTCTGAAGACTTGACAGCATCTATCTATCTATCTATCTATCTATCTATCTATCTATCTATTCATTTATTTTGTAGCTGGTAGTCGATCCAGCTCTCCTGGCAAGCTGTTGGGAAGTGCATATGGTGGGCTTAGCAGTGGGACAACCAGAGGACACCCAGTGCCAACATCATCCTCATCTACTGACAAACGCAGTAAAGTCCCTCGAAGCCAGGGCTGCAGCCGAGAGACCAGCCCTAGCAGGATAGCTCTAGGTAAGAGTTTTCTTTGCTGCGATATAGAACCAAGAGGCTGATTTCTTTTCTCATGCTGATTGGGCAAAAAGAATTCCTGAAATAAATTACAGTTTTGCTATAATGATTTCATAGTTATAATTTTCTGCTGAGTTTGTTAATAGCATGATAGACAAAAGATAAAGTTGCCAGTGGGATTAGCATAAATTTTCTAATTAAATAATTTATTGTTCTAATGAGGAAACAGTTCTTTCTTCAGATATGTTTTATTTCCATTTTCACTTGACATGGTTCAATGTCGTTTGATGATACCAAATGTATTGTCGTTCAGGTATAATACAAGCTTCTCCACTTTTACCCTCCCTTTGAGTTTTAGAGATACCGCTCTGTTGTTGTTTTCTCTGGTCAAAAATTGCACATATTGCTTTTAGGTTAAGTACTAAACTATATTAGGGTTATTTTCTAATGAACTTCTTAGTACTACTATAGATATGTGACTGAGCCTGAAGAACTGTTCTATCATCAGATGTATTAATTATGCACAATTGCCCAACTACACATTATTAATAAAAAATGGTAGTCATGGCAAATCTTATTTTAGTGGTTGAAATTAGGAAATGTAGTCGAGATATGCCAATTTAGATTTGGAACCGGGGCCTTCTGATGCGCAAGCAAGACAGATTTAAATGTAGAGGCTTTAAAATCTGTTCTCTCAGTTTCAGCAAAGAAAAGGTGAAAAAGCACACAAAAAAAGGAGGTGGGAATATGAAAAGAAAAGCTATTTGAAGCTTGCATCAGAGAAGGAAAATGAGAATAATCCCACAGACATTTGCGCAAATAGGCATGGCAGATTGAATGGAGGAGAAAATAAGACAGATAAATCATACACATGCTTCAGAAAAGGATCAAAGGACATAGCATCTTATTTATTTATTTATTTATTTATTTATTTATTTATTTATTTATTTATTTATCAATTAAACTTTTATGCCGCCCTTCTCCCAGGGAACTCAGGGTGGCTTACAGTCCAATAAAAACAGACATCATAAGAGTTAAAATGGAATTAAATAGAACTTGGGCCACAAACAAGATAAAAAACAACCCATCCCATAAAATTAGGACAGACTGGCAAGCTTGAACAGCCAGGTCTTTAGGGCACGGCAGAACGATCGCAAATCAGGACTGATCTGAATTTCCGGGGGTAGTTCATTCCAGAGGGTAGGTGCCCCCATAGAGAAGGTTCTCCCCCTGGGGGTCTCCAGCTGACATTGACTGGCTGACGGCACCCTGAGGAGGCCAACTGCAGTGTATCACGAGAAACTCCTGGAAACAAAACATGCGGTATCTTGAATGTGGTGCAATCCTAGTTTATTTCTCTGAGAATACAACAGCACGAATGCGAAATGCAGTTGGAGTTAAGTCAGCGCTAGAAGTGACCGCCTTCTAGCACCTTTTAAATTTGCCCCCCCAATCACCCCTCCCCACAGCCTCCACCAGTCCCAGCCAAGAGCCAATCACATTTCAGTCTATAAAGGGATCCCCTGATGTCATGGGGAAAGACCCTGCTGATCGAAGGTTCCGCACGGTGCGCATGCACTATCGGCCGATGGCAAACCTCGCAGCAGATGCGATGCGGAACGCGGTAGAGTCACGGACCAGGCTGGTGGGACCAGATGGTGGCCGGGCACGACACCAACTCTGTGGGAGCGTACTGGATGGTGGGAGATTATCGACGGCAGCAGGTAGTCTCGCAGGTATCCTGGGCCTAAGCCATGGAGCACTTTAAAGATCATAACCAATATCTTGAATCGCACCCAGAAGACCACTGGTAGCCAATGCAGCTCACGCAGAAGAGGTGTAACATGGGAGTGCCGAGGCACCCCCATAATAACCCACGCGGCCGCATTTTGCACCAGCTGGAGCTTCCGGGTGCTCTTCAAAGGGAGCCCCATGTAGAGAACATTACAGTAGTCCAACCGGGAGGTGACGAGGGTGTGAGTGACTGTGCGTAAGGCGTCCCGATCCAGAAAGGGACGCAACTGGTATATCAGGCGAATCTGACAAAAAGCCCCCTTGGTGACAGCCGTAAGATGATCTTCTAAAGACAGCCGATCATCCAGGAGGACAACTAAGTTGCGAGCCCTTCCTGTGGGGGCCAAGGTCTCTCCCCCTATAGTCAAAGATGGTACAAATTGACCAAATCGAGGCGCTGGAAACCACAGCCATTCAGTCTTGGAAGGGTTGAGTCTGAGCCTGTTCATCCCCATCCAGATCCACACGACCTCCAGGCATTGGGACATTACATCAATGGCATCGTTGGGGTGGTCCAGGGTAGATATATAAAGTTGAGTATCATCAGCGTACTGATAATACTGTACCCCAAAACCACAGATGATCTCACCCAGCGGCTTCATATAAATGTTGAACAGAAGGGGCAAGAGAACCAACCCCTGTGGTACCCCACAAATGAGGCACCTCTGGGTCGCTCTCTGCTCCCCTGTCAGCACCAACTGTGAGCGATTGGAGAGGTGGGAGAACCATTGCAAAATGGTGCCCCCCACTCCTAACCCACCGAGTCGCTGCAGCAGGATACCATGGTCGATGGTATGAAAAGTCGCTGAGAGATCTAAAAGGACCAGGATAGGGGAACTGCCCCTATCCCGAGCCCTCCAGAGATCATCCACCAATGCGACCAATGCTGTCTCGGTGCTGTAACCAGGCCTGAAGCCCAAATGGTACAGATCTAGATAGACAGTTTCATCCAGGAATCGAGGAAGTTGTCCCACTACCACACTCTCAACAATCTTAGCCACAAAACGAAGGTTGGAGACAGGACGATAGTTAGTAAAACTGGGTCCAGGGAAGGCTTCTTGAGGAGGAGTCTCACCACCGCCTCTTTTAGGGTGGCAGGGAAGAACCCCTCACTCAAAGATGCGTTGATGATAGCCTGGAGCCAGCCTCGTGTAACCTCCTGGGTGGCCAGCACCAACCAGGAGGGACACGGGTCCAATAAACATGTGGCAGCACTAAGTTACCTACAATCCTGTCCACCTTACCAAGAGTCACAGGATCAAATGCTTCCCAGATAGTATCTTCAAGATTATCCTCATTCACCCCTCGGGGGACCACCCAGTCAGAGTCCAAGCCTACCCAAAACTGAACGATTTTATCTTACAGATGTTGGACAAACTCCTCAGCTCTGCCCTGCAAGGGATCTTCCTGCACCCCCACATTAAGCAGGGAGCGGGTCACCCTAAACAGGGCAGCAGAGGAATTATCTGCGGACAGGATAAGGGCGGAAAAATATGTACATTTTGCCGCCTTTATTGCCACTAAGTAAGACTTAATCCAAGTTCTTACTAGTGTTTGGTCAGATTCATATCTGCTGGCCCTCCAGCGACTCTCTAGGCATCTTTTCCAGCGCTTCATCCCACGCAGCTCCTCAGTAAACCAAGGAGCCGCACGAAGTCGGTGCCGGATCAGAGGCCGCAAAGGCACAACTCTATCCAAGACCCCAGCAGCTGCCCTATCCCAGGCATCTACCAGGACCTCAGCAGAGCTGTGTGCTAAGGCCTCAGGAAAAGTCCCCAGCTCTGTCAGGAACCTTTCAGGGTTCATCAGGTGTCTGGGGCGGAACCATCTGGTCGGTTCCGCTTCCCTGCAGTGGGGGGTGATAGAATGAAAGTCAAGTCTCAGGAGGAAATGATCAGATCATGACAACGGTTCGATGACTAAGTCCCCTATTCCTAGATCATTCATCTACTGTTCCGAGACAAAACCAAATCGAGTGTATGTCTCCCCCTATGAGTGGGATCTGGAACTAACTGAGTCAGGTCCATAGCCATCATGGAAGCCATGAACTCCTGAGCTGCCCCAGATGCCTCCCTAATGGAAGGCAAGTTGAAATCTCCCAAGACCATAAGTCTAGGGGTCTCAACCGCCAACCCCGAGAATATATCCAGGAGCCCAGGAAGGGCCGATGCTACACAGCAAGGTGATAGATATGTAATATAAAGGCCCATCTGAACTCCCAGATTCCACTTTAAGAAGAGGGATTCACACCCGTTCATCTGCGGGACAGTGGCCTCCCAAGGGCAAAGTCTCTCCCTGATGACCACTGCCACCCCTCCACCCCTGCCCTGGGCTCTCGGCTGGTGAAATACCTGGAAACCTAGTGGGCACATTTCCACGAGGGGAGCTCCCTTCACTTGGCCCAGCCAGGTCTCCGTGATACACACAAGGTCCGTTCTCCCCTTTTGAATAAAATCGTAAATGAGGGGAGCTTTATTTACTACGGACCTGGTGTTAAAGAATACCAGCCGGAGACCAGGGTCCTGAGGGTCCGTGCACCCACGGAGGCAAGGTGAGCAGTGAGGGCCGGAACCTGCAATCTCTCGAAGATAGCGAGTGCGTCTTCCCTGGATATGATTTGACCCGCTGCTCCCACCATATCTGCCCTTCCCACCAACAGTGAAGATGGACAAAACCTCACTGGAATGATCCTGTTGCACCCCCCGGAGCCTCAGTCCCTTCCATCCCGTGCCCCTTAGAAAGTCCATCCCCCTGGTTAGGTAGACTCCCCACTAAGTCTGACAAAACCATATTTACCTCCCCCCCCCCCCCTTAAAAGCTGATTTAAAAATCTAGTTAAAAAACCCCTAAGTCTCCTCTTAGCGGCATGCCACCTCTCAGGGTTCCAGATAATTGTGGCCAGTGAGGTCATTCACCACTTTGTGGTTTTCAAAAGAGTTTTCAACCTTTGTGATACAACATCCCCCATAATAATAATTCTATATGATCCCAACTCTGCGAATAACTAATAATTTCACTGGATTTAAGACTATGACAAGAAATAAATATATTGTTTACTTTTAATAATTCTTGTCTAAATAGCACAAAAAGTCTCAAATGAAATCTCAACCATGCAGGCTTCTGCAAGCAAAGTGGGAGGAAAGCATAGATTTAGTTTTGAGGGTGCAGGCCTGGTTTACAAAAGCCAATCATGAAGCAGTACCTGGAGCAAGTTCTGACAATTCTCCTGCTTTGCCTGCCCTGTCAAAACCTATTCCCATTTTGTCTGGACAAGCCCACAACTGTCAAGGAGCAAAGCGCAAACTAAGTTTGATGTTGCTTCCATTTTGTTGGAGCAAATCTGATTATATATATAATATGTGTATGTATATTGAATACCCTCTAAGTTTCTCACTGTACTCTAAGACTGTATTTTCAGTGAACTAGAAGATCTATAATTAACATGTGACTCTGAAACATGTTGTGGTGTTTGTTTGTTTTTTGTTGTTAAGCTAAACATTTTTATGTGGAAAGAAAAAAACTTGCAACAGGAAGTATACCTATTTAAATACAGACTGAGCTTTCCTTCCCCTTCCCCCTAATTAGTATGGGAACAGAGCTTATTAGCCAGGTTAAGGACTTATTTAAAAGACATTTTTTAAATATATATTTATAAGCAGTTGTACCACTCAAATGAAAATAAATATATTCTGTTTCGTAGATCATTTTTCTAAAAACATTTTGATTTACATTTATATTTACTTGCAGTGATTAACCTAGACCCATCTCTGGGAATGACACTTCTGCTTTTATGCTGCCCGTGTTTTCCATGCATAATTCATAAATGTGTGTTCATTTGTAACATAGATCGGCATCCCTGGCTTATCTTTATCGGTTGTGAACAAGCAGCTTTTTCCCTCTGTAAATGTGATCAAGTAATATCAAGTAACAAAGATAGCTTATTGTGGTCCTTGAAATTGGAAAGTGATCTCTTGCTAATTTGGTTGGTTTGGTAGCAGTAAAGCAGGACCTCAGACCGAAACAGCATGCTGTGTTGTTCCTACCTACCAGTAGTTAATTTTTTCTTCCTGCATGAAGAGAGAAACAAGGCAAGAAGAAATAAACTATATACTTCAAGCATGTTGCCTTTTTACAGTTAACCAAAATAAACTGGGAACCCTTTATTTCTTTATTGTAATAACGTATACGTGGTCTAGTCATCAAAATCAGGCAGCTCATGATATTAAAACCCTACAGCATGGAGGTTAAAAAAGTATACAAGAAATCACTAGTAAAGGACAAAAGCTTTGAGAGGAAATTGACTGAGAAATAAGAGGGGACATCATGTCAGAAAAAAATTAGTTTGTCTATGGTTTCCAACTTCACCACCTGGACCTTTCTTCCCACCACATGGAGAACAGTAGGCCTAGTCACCACAAAGTACTTGTGGAATGTTAATACTGCTTCCCCTATCCTGCCTTGGAATCAAAGCAAGTAAGCTAGTTGTAGATTTTGAATAGATACTGTATATTCCTCAGTTCTTGCCCAACCATATCTCAGTGATATGTTGCTGATCGCCACCAACAGGTCATGAAGGAGCACATAAACGAATAACGTGGCCTAACTGAAACATTTTCTACTCTACACTCACAAACTTATACTCTTTCCCAGGCACAAACAGATAGGACTTCATATATTTCTTATTTTATTTCCACTTTCTTATTAAACATTATGACAGCAGTATATGACAAATATTGTCTCATCTCTGTTGGAGTTCTGATGGTGCAGGCAATTGGTTTTTCATTTGTCAGTTATCATGCAGTTTCAGCTTTTAGATGATTGGTTCATTAATGAGTAAAGTAATTAATGGGATAATTTATGAAAGTGAATTAAACAACAGTTTGTACACTATTCAGACCATATTTCTTATTCTTATTGAAAAGCTTCATACCACAGTACGTATATAATGCTTTCAGGCAGGAACACAAATGCACACTAAGAGTATTCATCATTATTTCAAAACAAGTGCTGCCGGATAGATTATGTCTCTTTTCCAGGGTTATGGCCTTTTAAGCCATTCTTTTATTTTTTTTAATATTTATCAATACAGTGGTCCCTTGACTTACGAACTACTCGACATACAAATTTTTCGACTTACAAAAGGAAAAAGTGGCCGCATGCTTACGAATTTTTCGACCTATGAATCTAAAACTGTTGCCAGTTTTAGATGCGGTTTCCTCGACTTAAGAATTTTTCCAATTTCCCCCCCCCCCAAAAAAAAACTGCTTCTCCCATGGTGCTTTGCGTATGGGAGGCTTTAAAACCCCTGTGCCATGCTTCCGGACCTCTGTG
>JANHFR010002031.1:38279-50235 GCA_032468015.1 Mimophis mahfalensis | reverse complement strand
CTTCCCACCAAAGGTGGTCCCTATTTTTCTACTTGCATTTTTACATGCTTTCAAACTGCTAGGTTGGCAGAAGTTGGTTAATAGTCAGAGTTAAAATGTTAGTAGATACTGCTTAAGTCAAAATATAAATTAACTGAAGGAAAGTCCCCATATTTCATTGTACTTTTCCCTGTAATGTGTGTTACATTGTGTCATTTCTTCTCTTTTTTGTGTATTAGGGGTCCCCTAGTAATACTGTCGGCCGAACCCCTTCACGTCATCCTAGCAGCAGAACCAGCCCCTTAACTTCACCAACCAATTGTTCTCATGGAGGATTATCACCCAGGTAACACTAGCTTAATTAAAGTATGATTCCAATATGTAAATGCTTTCTATTGAAAATGTAAGTGGCTAAAAACTCAATATAGATGCATATATAATAGACACGTGTTCAGTTCTGAAAATAGGGGAAGAAAAATTTTGCTTCTCTTAAGGAAAAAAAATTACATTGCATTTTCTTTAATAACAGTCTTTGTAAAAATAACTAAATTTTACAGATAATGTCAGATCTAAAAAAAGGAGAGGAGAAACTTTGATAATGCTTTATCAATAAACTGGAAAATATTATTTTACAGTAGTGGGCAAAATTGTGGAAACCTTTTGGAAAAAGTGTATTTTTGAGGTTTGATGGCTAATAACGCCATGTTTTTTGGAGTAATACCATAAAATTATATATCAATGGAAAGATAATTTAATCAAGAATGTAATGCCACAAAGTTTGTTCAATTATCTGTGTTCTATGAAAAGTTATAGCCAAATAACCAGAAAAAGGAAGCACAACTTGCTTAGGTTGATATCAGGTAGTTTTCCTTCATCTGATTGTAGCCAATGAGCATGAGTGTTTAGAGAGCCAATCAGGTGTCATCTTGTTTTGGCAGTGAGCCAATCAGATCACAGTAGAATTCAGTTACTGATGTCATGTATCGAAGCTGAGAGGAGGACATTTGTCAATGTGTTATGTGATAGCTATTGAGTTGGTTGGGGTTTTTTTGTGTTCTTTCATTTAGTGAGCTTGTAAAATGTAATAAAATGGTGCAAAGAGTTGACTGTCGCCCAGAAAACGATGTAAAATAGCACAGTGGAACCTCGGTTTACAAATGCTTCTGTTCGCAACCAAATCAGTTTGCAGCCCAAAAATCTGCTAAATGTTTGACACAATTCACGAACAAATCCTTGGTTAGCAACTGAACACAGCTATGGCGATTTTCCCTTCTACACCATTTTGTATGTAAAATAGTCATAACCGGCATCCTCCTCCTCCTCCTCCTGTTCCAGCTGCTGCTTCTTAGTCAGCACCAGTCAGCTGTGAGTGCTTGTCAATCACCGCCGGTCAGCTGCGGGTGGGAGGAGCAGGCTATTAACTGTTAGGGTGTGTTCTATGGCATACTTAACTATTTGTGTGCTTCAAAATCTTTTTTAAAAATACAGTTTATAGGGGTCTGGAACGGTCAATCATATTTCCATACAACCCAATGGGAAAATTTGTTTCAGTTCACAATCAAAGTTATGGAATGAATTGTGGTTGTGAACTGAGGTTCCACTGTATTATTAAGTGAACAAGGCTACAGTTATAAAGAAATTAGAAGAAAAATTGGTGGAAACTTAACCAAAGGTAGCACTTCTAAGTTTTTGAAGAGGTATAAGGAGACTCAGTCACTACAAAACCACACTGGTAAAGGCAGGAAAAGGTGCACAACAGCAAGTGATAATACAAGAATTAAGAGACTGTGCCTACATGACAGGAGAACATCATCTGAGTGCATACAAGATGAAATGGCGCAATGCAATGTGAAGTTGAGTGCTAGGACTGTTTGGCATAGACTGCAGAAATTTGCCCTAAAATCTAGAATGCCACAAAAAACCCCACTTTTATCTCTCAGACAAAGGTTGAAAAGACTAAACTGGGCTAAAATCCATGTTACTTGGACAGAGGAACAATGGGACAGTGTTATTTGGAGTGATGAGGCCAAGACCTTCCTATTTGGTAGTGAGGGCATAAAATCCATAAGGAGACACTTTTTCCAAAAGGTTTCCACAATTTTGGCCACTACTGTAGTTTCACTTATTTGTAGTAGATTTGTATTAAAACTTGAGATAGCAGTGTGTAAGTGCAATACATACATATTTTAATTCAGAATCATTTTCTTCCAAAAGATATTGTAAATAGACTTACTAAAGGGAGTAACTACATGCCTTTTCCCAGAGTTCTTTCGGGGGGAAGCACACACCAGAGAGGGAAATGGCACTTTCATCTATTTGGTCTCATAAATATAAATGGAAATATCTGCACAGTTACGTAACATTTTTGTAATGATGTAAATACTACAAGAAAGTTACTGATATTTCATTGTGAAATGATTTAATCATTAGTATCCTGTCCACATACTATCAATTTTTAAGTAACCATTTTCTATTCATCCTGCTACTTAGCATATCAGCCTCTATCATATTCTGTTGATTCAACATGTTGTTCCGAAATGCAGTCCATAATAAAAGTCTCTACTGAACATTATTGACTCAGAACATTATTTTCAGTTGAGTCAAGTGTCCTTTGTTTATAAATATTGAAAATATTAAGTTTCAACTTGCTGGAGTGGAATTTGGTACATTAGCAGACTTGCTACTCCAAGCAGCTCATGCACTTTGATCAAAATAAATAGGATTAACAAAAGGTGTCTTTGCTTCCTAAGCATTTACTGTATTTACCTCGACTTTCTACTTGAAAAATTAATTGTAAAGAAAAATTCCTACTGTTGACGGGTTTAGTCCTATGCACCTGGTCCCCAACATAGAACCAGGGATCATCTATCTATTTAGATTTTTTAAATTGAAAATAATGAATGAGAAGTGCATATCAGAGTCAATGTAAACTGTATTCTCAGCAGTATCTAAGGTATTACATAAAATGGCACATGGCTACAGGCCAATGTTTACTTTATCTTCTGTGAGTGTTGTGTGATTGGCTACATCCACTATGAACAATCATTTTGTGAAAATATCCTTAACATTCGTTGTCCCTGTTATTAGTATTTACATAACTATCACTATTCCAAATGAAACACTTCTGGCATATGCATGTGGGAGTACAGCCTAAAATTCCTTAAGTATAGCTTGTAATGGAAGTATATGTTTTAAATACAAGGTATGCTTTAGTTAATGTGAGTTTACCAACATGTGCATAATAGATACAAAAAAATGCAAAAATTTATTCTGTACAAATGTGACCTTGGCGTTCCCCCCCCCTTTTTTTTTTTTGAAGTTTTTAAAAATGTCTTGACATTTTCTGATCTTTAATATTTTCCAGCTCTACGGGTATCATACAACCTACTGTATTTTTCGGAGTATAAGACACACTTTTTCTACCCCCAAAAGTGGATGGAAATGTGCATCTCATACAATGAATGTTGCCAAAGCCCTGCCTACCCACTGGCCCCCACCCTTTGGCCTCTGCCTCCCAGCAATTTGACTCCTTGCAGCAAACAGCCTGTTTCAGCTTCAGCACAGCCTGATTAGCACAAGCAGCTGATTGTCCCTTGGATCAGCCTCCAGAAGATCAGCTATTTCAGGCAGCAGGGATTACCATTGCCTATTGCTGCCTTTGCACGCCCCATTTTCCGCCTGTTCGATCCCTGCCGCCCAAAAATAGGGCAGGTGGAGGCAGCAATAGGCGATGGCAGTCCCTGCAGCCTGAAACAGCTGATCGTTGGAAGGCCAATCCGACCAACGATCAGCTGCTTCTGCTAATCAGGCTGTGCTGAAAGCTGATTGCTGTTCGCTGCAAGGAGTCAAACTGCTGAGAGACAGATTTTTTTTCCCGCCTTGTTTTCCTCCCCAAAAGTTAGGTGCTTCGTATACTTTGGAGCATCTTATAGTCTGAAAAATAGGATATTCTGTTTGGCCATTTTAGGTTATTTTCGTTCCACTGAACTTATTCTTTGACAAAATCAGGCCAGTTTTATTTTAATTATAGGGTCAGCTTTCCACAAGTTAATAAATCTGAATCTAGAGATTTTCAGAATAATGATTATATATGTTTAAAATAAATGTGGTGTATGTCTGCTTGTTAGACCTGCATTGTAATATAGACATAAAGACACATACATAAATATATGTTAAACTCTTGGGTTTATTTTCCTTAAGGAAAAAAATTGCATATATATTTGATTTTGTATTCTGTTTCTGAACAAGCTTCTTACTCCAAGCTATTTATTTATTATATTTTTATTCATTGTCAATATTTTTAGTTTTCATTCATATTTTGCTGTTTTTATTAAATTACTTTCTTTTTCAAGCTTTAGCCAGTACTATTTGAGAAATGCTTCGCTGTGACTTTTACGTTTTTCTTTGATCATCTTTTTCTTTTACACTCTAATTTTTTGTTCCTGCTTTTCAGAAATGTTGGAACAAAAAACCATCCTTCAGAATTTAAATGATTTACAAATATGAGTTATAATCTTTTGACTTGATGAAACATAATAGTGAAATGAAACGAATCTCTCTCATTGCATCTGAATTGCATTTGGAGATCAAACTAATGTTTTGAAAGAATTAACCAGCAAATTGTACCTCTAGTTTGAAATGCTAAAATGTTCTTTTTTTTTTCTTTTTTTGTCAGAATGTTGTACTTTAGAGTTACAGACTTGCCAATTTGTTTGGCTATGCTGAGATAGTAAGGGGGGAATTGGTCATACTTTGTTCATTGAGAATTCAGGTTGCATGTCCTTGGTTGCTTGCCCCACAGAATCACATTTGTAATGTTAGCCTTTTTCTCTCCAAATGCAAAATTACGTAAACAAAAGTTATTTTGGGCCTTTTCTTCTCTGAAAGACTCATGAGAATGAGCTGAAGAAGCATGCTGTGATACAGTAGAGTTGTGCAGAGATCTAGATTCAAAGAACAAAATTTGTGGTCATCTACTGGAATCCTCTTCTTAATAACTCTTCCAGGGAAACATGATTTGTTTAAAATGTTCTCAACTGCTGTATATATGCCTATGCTTACTTTGAATTTTACGTTTTGCCCTTAGAATCCAGGTCTTTGCACAGCTCTAAAGTACTGCAAAATTATTCTGATGTCTCATTTCATGACTTGCAGCGTTTTTCATTTATTTCTACACCAATGTAATCTTTTGCTATAATGACATACTAGAAGCTCAATAGAAACAAAACGACCAATAGAATACTCCAGCACTTCTAGAAATAAATCCCAATATATGACACGGTTCATCTTATAGAACTGCTCAGCAATGATGACAATTCCAAATCTGGTCTTTTTCATCTTGGTAAATCTTTGCAACTGTTAATGAATATCTGGCATGGAGATAGGCTAAAAAGCTAACATGGATGCCCAAAGTGTTTTACATTGGAGAGTCAGATCTGCAGTGTTTAATTTTCCTTCCAGAATTTATGTTTCAGTAATGGTTTGTGTATTTCCAGAAGTAGGCAACTCAGAACTGGAAGTGGCTCATGAGGTATTGGATTTGATGTGGCCCCAAAATAGATGCAGTATGAGAGATTTCTAATGGTTTATCTATATTAACCTGATTTAGCCATTAGAGTAGTATTGGATAAAACTACTCAACAGAATATGGGCTATAAGAAACAGAAAGACTGTTTCTGAGTTATGGAAAGTGATTGTTAAGAAAAATGAATTAATAAATGGGAGAAATAAGCAACCCTGTTTTAAACTATGGATATAAATTATCAGTCTGAATGCTAGGTGTTTTGAATTTTTCTGCTTTCAGTTTTCTATCAGGGGATTTGAAAACTGTGCAGTTTGTTTGCTTAACAGTTGGGCTGCTAAAGGTGAGTGGGTTTTAAAGGTTAAGTATAGTATAGTGCCCCGATGGCGAACCTATGGCACTTGTGCCCAAAGTGGCACGCGGAGCCATGTCTGTGGGATATATTTTCAGCTTATGCAGATGTTTACCCAGATCCTCTTGGTCATCAGCATTTGTCTATTTGTGTTGTATCTTGAAATCTCATTTAATCTAAGATAATTGATGACAGTGCATATTCTGCTCACCTTGACATATTAGAAAAAACAAATTTCCACTGTAAAACGTTATCTGACTCTGTATTGTGAAATAGGCAAATGGATATAGACAAGGTATGCTCTAAAATTCCTTAATGATTCCTATTAATATTGCAAGTGTTAATGAATAGCAGTGTATTTACCTGAAGCAAATCAATGGAGTATTCCTGTCCAATCTGTTTCTATTAAGTTCTTCTCTAGTTGAGAAAGCATGGAGAAAAAAAATACAGCACACAAAGATTGTAGTTTTCTTTTTCCCTTTTTCTGTTTCCTTCCTCCTTTTCTCTTTTTTCTTCCTTTGATCACTGCAGTCGTTTCTGGGGTTGGAGTGCAGATGGGCTGTCGAAGCACCCCCCTCCCCTTTTTCAGCCTAACTCCATCCCCGCTGCTCCTTCTCACAAGACTTTCAGGCGCTCTTACTCTCCCAGGTAACAAGCCACCTGTTATTCCAACCTGTCAGAGGTGTCACAATGTTATTTACCTTTTGGCTCAGATGAGTGATTTCAAAGAGACAGATCCAGGGGATGTGGAAAGAGGTAGCATTTTTTGCCTTTATAGTTTTTACCTGTGAAGAAATCCCATCAGTTACATTTTTCTAAAGCACCTGTTCAGGGACCCAGAAAAATATAACTGAGTATGAATGTTTTTCTCTCTCTCCCTCCCTCCCTCTCTCCCTCTCTCTCTCTCTCTCTCTCTTCATTCTTCTGCTGGAAAGAGTCAAAGCAAGGCAGAAGCTTGTTTTATGCAATAAACTATTCCAAATCAATCTTTTAGATGCATGAAGCTAAAACCTAGAAAACAGGCAACGCCAAGTGGTAGATAACAACAACAGGACCAGAGTTAGGTTTATTGAACTTTTAATTAGACACTGTAACTAAACCTTCCAGATGTGCTTGTCTAGAATTCCCACAGTCTCTACATAGCAAGATTGATGGGCATGCTGGCTGAAAAATAGCAATTTGAGTGTCACACATGAAGACACCAGGTTGCAAACAATTAGAATAATACTATAGCTGTCTTAGCAGCTGAGAGGATAGTCAACCACTAGGATCCAGTTGACATTTTATATGCACACTTGTTGGCTCTGTACAGGGAATACCTTCCTTAAAGAGCTTTCCAGTCAAAACACTGATTTGGAGAAATATAGAACTAGACTCATTCATTTTTTATGTCACTTTCTACTCACTTGCCATGTGGTGGAATTCCAGTTTTATTTGTTGAATTCACATGCATTAGACTGGTCTTTGCATTTGTGCGCAGCCTCTGTTTCCTTTGGGATTGGTGCGGAACTGTGGAATTTTGACATGTTATGTCTTGGAAAAATTATTGGTAGAATGCTTGCCCATTTTTAAAATGGCTATATTGGGAACATAACCAATTCATCGTCAGTTTCTTAGAATACTACTTGCATTTCCTCCTTTTGTATTTTCAGATTTATAATTGCTATGTTAAGGAAGCAAAGAAAATTTCCCAACCAAGTATAGCCACCCATCTTTTCTATTTTTAACAAATGATTAGTGGGCCCAGCATCATTCTTTTAAATAAAGGTGATATTGAAATTGATGCTTTGCAGCATGCCACTTTCCCTTTACTAATGAAAATTACATTTTAAAAAGGCAACATGGGCAGGAAGCTGATGGGATATCAAAGGAAGCATCTGCGGACACATTGAAGTCCTGAGATCTACCTAGAAAACCCCAGACCTTTTGGTTAAGAAAATTAATCATAGATTACAACTGTCAACTATGATAAAAGTATACTATATGCAACAAAAGAGATTGCCTATTACATAATAGTACTTCAAGTTGCAAATAGCCATATGAAAACATAAATTTGTTTTGAACAGTGTTTAGATGCATACTATGCAGGTGTGTTATTGACCAAGCTGAGATTTCCTGGCATATGAATATTATTACCCTTATTTGTATGAAACACTTATTTGTACAGCTATCAACATGAAGATTCAATAGATCTTAATCTTCATATTTGTTAGCAAAGTTTAAGGATGTAATTACAACAGCAGTGCCTGAAAAAGTGTGAATATATCATTGCTTGCAAGAACAGAACAATGAGAACATTGAAAGGGACACAAAACTATTCTTAATTATAGCACAGATAGAAAATCTATGATGTTACTCATCTACATTACTCTGTGTGAAAATAAAATGACATCAATAAATGAAAATGAGCGATTTATGATACAGATTTAGAATTTTGTCCTTCAACCAAATGTGAAGATTATTGATATTTAAAAAGCAATTTCCTTTGTTTTATAGACCCATTCTGGTTTTACAACTAGGACATATATGTAGAGTCCCAGACATTGGCAAATTCTGAATCCTGAAGTCTGTATTTGTTGGAAGCTATGGCACTGGAAAATAATATTGTGACATCAATTAAAAGTCACACATTTTTCTCATCTCTTTGTTCTTCTTGTAACTTCTCCAATGTTATGCATGAATCCCTGTTTTGTATTGTAAACAATTGATAGGATGTGTTTAATTTATTCATTGTAAATTGATCTTCCATTTTTCACTATTTTTCTTTTTTTTTATTTCACATCCATACAATATTTCAAACAGTTCTTATACTGGCTAAATGTATTTGCTTGTTCATGTAATTAGGTTTTTTTAAAGAAATAATACACCAAAATTGTTGTTCTTTCTTTTGTGAGATATTTTATAATGTCTGATTCTCAGATTAAAAAAATAGGCTGGTCCCCTGTAGACTTTGGATGCCACTGATATTTGAAGGTTTCTAATGAAATCAATTCCATGCAACAAGTAACAGTGAATAATCCATATACCTGCATAACAGTGGTAAAAGTTAGGGGGTGGTTTTTCTTTTCTTTTTCTTTTTAGTGGAAAATGAAGCCTATCATTGAAAATAGGACCTTTTTTCTCCTTTGCACACTAATATGCAAACTGCAAGTTGAGCAATTTGATGCAAAATGAGTTTCTGGTGGATCTGTCATTTTGTTGTCAATTAATGTGTCATAGTTCTATACAGTATCCAGTGTTCAGTTCCTTACTTAGAGGAACTTAACAGTGTAAAAATTAATATAAGGAGAAAACATCAGGTAGAGGCAGTGATAATAAACCAAGGAGGGGTATGCAAGCAATACTGAAAGGGTTTGTTGAAAATGAATCCACTTTGTAGCTGAAAAGTATTGTTGATTGCTTTGAATGGGTTTATTTGTTCAGAACTAAGAGTACAAAATATTGTTAAGAAAGAATTGTCATAATCTTAACGAATGTCTATCAAGGAATTATAAAACTTCCTTTTTTGCAGAGAATGATTTATCTTACATAGAACTGATGAACACTTGTTTTTAAAGAACAATTGTTGCTTCTCTGACTTGAAAGGGCTGTAGCAGAGCAAGCTGTCACATGCTGAGATTTTAGGATGTGCAGTATTATTGCTTTGCCAAAACATCAGATGTACAGTCAGTCCTGCCAGCGTTACTTGGGCTGTGCTGCTGAAAGAGTACACTGAAAGAAGGTCAGGGCCCAAAACTATTTCCATGAGGCATAAATCTTATTTTTGGCAAATAGTATTAAATAATGAAATGCTAGTTTTGGGAGGTGCCATTCAAAATAGATGATCATTTTGTGAAATATCCTTTTAGCAGAGATAGACTTTTGATCCTGTTGTAATATAAGAGGAACTCTTTAATCAGAGGAAACCTTTCTGTGTTATTCACAGTCTACTTACCCTATATAAGTATACAGCAATTCATCAGCTGCAGAATAGAGGCAATATTTAGTTTTATTATCATTCTTCCATAGTTGTTAAAGTGAATCTGGTTTCCCCAATTGACTTTGCTTGTTGAAAGCCAGCTGGGAAGGTCGCAAATTGCAACCATATGACTGCAAGATGCTGCAACTCTCATAAATGTGAACTGGTTGCCAAGGCCCCAAATTTCAATCACATAACTGTGGGAGTGATCTGATGGTCGCAACTTCAAAGGCAGGTCACAATTCACTTTTTCTGGGGCCACTGTAGCTTTGAACCATAATTAAGCAAATGGTTGTATTTAGAATAGAATAGAGCTGGAAGGGACCTTGGAAGTCTTCTAGTCCAGCCCCCTGCTCAAGCAGGAGAACCTATACCATTTCAGATAAGTGAGTCTCTAGTCTCTTCTTAAAAACCTCCAGTGATGGAGCACCCATGGTTTCTGAAGGCAAGTTGTTTCTCTGGTTAATTGTCCTCCCTGTTAGGAAGTTTCTCCTTAATTCCAGGTTGCTTCTCTCTTTGATTAGTTTCTAACCATTGTTCCTCGTCCTGCCCTCTGGTGCTTTGTAGAATAATTTGACCCTCTCTTCTTTGTGGCAGCCCCTCAAATACTGGAATACTGCTATCGTCACCCCAAATTCTTCTTTTCTTTAAACTAGTCAAACACAGATAAGTACTATCTGTATTTAGGTTTTAACTTCTTGTTCATCAGTTACCTGGATTTTAAATAATAGTGTTTCGAACTTTAACCTAAAAAGAATAGACAGCTCTTCATTCCTACCTTCCAATATGTTTTTACTTGAACCCTCAGATTATAGCTAGTGTTTCACATTTCACCTAGATTGCTGAAGTAGTAATGTGACTGATCTGTTTAAAACACCAGTGATTGACCAAATAAAATTTAGCCTTAATTCTGTTATTTGAGAAACTTCATCTTATATTAAGGAAGAAAGGAATTAAATTATATTAGTATTTTTTGTGATTCTAAAGTCTTTTATGGTGGTCTCTTAGGAAAAAAAATCATATAGAGGAAATACTCTTTCCAGCAAGCACAAGGAAAAAATGACTAGAGGAAAATGAGACATTGCTGTTAGATTTTTATTTTAAAATAATTAAGGTGTAATAGATTCTTTGATTTGGATTTCTTGCAGAATCAAATTTAAATCCAAAAATTAGTTTTAAGAACTTTTTACCTTGACTTTGCAGTATTATAGGTTTAATTTCTAGCATCACTGATGATCAGTTTTATTGCTAATATTTTGGTTATTATCATATATTTGCAGCTACGTTTCGGGGAAAAATATTAGAATTTCTTTATTCCATGGGGAAATAGTCCATTTCAGTGTGCCTTTGGATTTTTATATAGGGGGATATATCTAACAACTTTAAATATAGTATTCTTTCAGTTAAAGACATGATGGGATGTTCATGTTCATCATGGAACTGTGGCAGCAAAGTCGGTCAGCTTTGTTACTTAATATTTTGATCCCATTACATAGAAAAGGGCTTAAAGAGAGATCAGTTCAAAGCTAGAAAGGAACGGTAAGGCTTGTAAGTTACCATTTATATCTAACTCAGGACAAGTGTTTCTTATCTAAATAATAAATATACATCCTTACTCCCTTGGTGAATTGATGAGGCCCAACATAGTTGTTGTCCAATTATAGGTTTAGTTTCAGTAGCTTTCATACATTTTGGAAATTAACATCTGACTTCTTGCTGCTTAGGCTGAAAAACCTTCTGAAAGTTGCATGTTTTAAAACTGGATTTCAATTTTTTTCTTTCCAAATGAGAAAATGTCTAATTCAATCTCAAAGGAAACATTTGTTAATTTTAACGTTCCATGTATGTTCGTTCTTCAGCATGCTGGATTATGACACGGAAAACCTAAATTCTGATGAAATTTATAGTTCTCTTCGTGGAGTCACAGAGGCTATAGAAAAATTTAGTTTTCGCAGCCAAGAGGATCTAAATGAGCCAATCAAACGTGATGGAAAGAAGGACAGTGATATTGTAAGTAGACACTGAAAGAATATGTAATTTTTATGTAATTTTTATTTTTATTTTTTATTCAATTTATATGCCGGCCTTCTCCGGAGATTTAGGGCGGCTTACAACCTTCTTTGAAACATAGACATATGTTTCATAG
>JANHFR010002030.1:311240-321807 GCA_032468015.1 Mimophis mahfalensis | reverse complement strand
AGAAGAGAAGAGAAGAGAAGAGAAGAGAAGAGAAGAGAAGAGAAGAGAAGAGAAGAGAAGAGAAGAGAAGAGAGAATTAGAGAATGGAATAGAATAGTAACTTTATTGTCACTTTGAATGTATGCTAATTGGTATACATTAAAATGAAATTACGTTGCATACAGCTCTCGAAAGGTGATCCCCTCCAAGATGCACTACATAAACGTGAGAGAATAAATATTTGCTCTTCTCCTAAAGCCTCCCCCCAAATATCTGTCGAGGGCCACATTTGAGGATCCCATCTTGAACACAAAGCAGAGGCCCTCAAATGCTGTGTTCAGTGTTGCAAAATAAAGTGGGGGGATAAAAATAAGAATGGAACCACCTAAGATTATAGATAATGCTGGATGCTCAGAACTGGTGAGGGTCATTTTGATCTCCAATATATTAAAGTTGTGCAGAAGTGATTTAAAAGTGAGATGGGAAAAGGTGGTGAAGCAATTGTTAAACAATGGAAATTATAAATGTATCTATCTATCTATATTTTTGTTAGGAGGAACAAAAACCTTTAAGTGCCATATTGCCTGAACTTTGGAGAAATAAAGTCATGTGAAGGATGCCTGAATTTTCCTTGTTGAATGGAGAGGAATCCATATAAGTGGAATTTCTGAAAGTAAATGAAATTTAACTGTGCTTGGCTGAGATCTTGAAGCTGCTCCCTAAGAGGTGCTCGCAGAGTATCAGGAAAAATACTACATGTCCCTCAAATGGAATTATTTTCTTAATATTTCATCTGTGAAATAATAAACATCATTCTGAGTTTTGAAAACAATATGTACTTTTCTCGAGAAGAGATGCTACCCAATAGTCTACCTTACAAGAAACTTGTAATAGTCCAGAAATACTTGGAATAATAAATTAAAATGGCCTTGTTCCCAAATAGGTAAATGGAAGAGAGAGTTCAGTATCTCTGCGGGGAATAAAATTAACCAACCTTAGAAATGAGTAACCAAAATGAGGCAAAGGATGGTTTTATCAGAGCAACCCAAAAACAATTTTCTGATAAGGTTTGGTGACCATTAGCAGTGGTAGGATTGAAATTTTTTTACTACCGGTTCTGTGGGCATGGCTTAGTGGGTGTGGCTATGCTGTCGGCCAATCAGAAGTGGTATTTGCTGGTGTCAGCCAATCAGAGATGGTCCTCTGAATCAGTAAAAATTATCGCTACCGGTTCTCTGGAACCTGTTGGAACTGGCTGAATATCACCTCCAATTATAGGTCAAGGTAAAGGTTCCCCTCACACATACATGCTAGTCATTCCCGACTCTAGGGGGCGGTGCTCATCTCTGTTTCCAAGCTGAAGAGCCAGCACTGTCCAAAGATGTCTCCGTGGTCATGTGGCCAGCATGACTAAATGCCAAAGGTGCACAGAACGCTGTTCCCTTCCCACCAAAGGTGGTCCCTATTTTGCTACTTGCATTTTGACCTGCTTTTGAACTACCAGGTTGACGGAAGCTGGGATGAGTAATGGGAGCTCACTCGGTTATGCAGTGCTCAGGGTTCGAACCAGCAAACTGCCGATCTTTCTGATCGACAAGCTCAGCGTCTTAGCCACTGAGCCACTGCATCCCTCTCTGGTGAATATTACAGAGAGTAAAATAGTATTTGGCTGTGTTCAACAAGATGGAATAATAGATAAAAATAAAATGAATCTCTGATATGAATGGCAATATTTATCCCATTTGCCACAATCCAAAGCAGAAGGGTATCCCATATAGAGGCATAATTTTGGATTTCAACTGTGCCGCTGAAACATATTTCTTTTTTTTTTTTTTTTTTACGCTCTTAAGCAGATATCCATCGAACTACAAAGGTGGCACATCACAGCATAATGATGATACTGACTTCCTGCCTGAAAGGGAGCATTTAATGTTCAAACAGGAAATAAATACATCAATTGCACCCAGTTTACATTTCCTGTTATGAATAGCCCCCATTATGTTCTGAATTAGAGCTTGGAGAAGGTCTCCTAAACTGAACAACATGTTTCTTTCTTGTTTAAAAAAATGGAAAATAATAAATCACCATTTTCATCCTCTCCCCTATCTATTGGATCTGCTAAGTTTGAGAGAATGGTTACCAGCTGGATTCTGCACCGTCTTGGCAGGAGAACCAACCAAGAGTAGGAATTGCCACGAACCATCCACTATCCAGCAATCAGAAACATTCTCTTGCAATGTTTATTCCTTAGTCTAGAATAATTATAGTCTTCCCTCTCCCAAGACATTCTGAGAGCTTTAGTCCTGAGAGCTTTGGAGAGCTATAGAGCTGGAACACATAATGGAAGTTCTTCTTCCAACGTTCTTGGGAGGCCCCCAAATCACAGGCATCCCATAATACATGGTGATTCAGGGCTAGATGACTTCCAGCTGATGGCTTCTTGAGGATCCTCTGGTTTTATGAAATTGCTCTTGGCGTTTGTCTACATTCCCTTTATCTAGAGGCCTCCTCTCTTAGAAGTTCAGGCTTGGACTTCTGGATCTTCTTGTTTGGATCTTCTTGAACTGCTACAGCTTTGCAGTTGCCCCAATCCTATTTGAGAGTTGAGTTGAGTACGTTGTGATGTGGAAATTCATTCTGAAGCTGGTTCAATGGAACTTCCTCATCCAATAAACTCAGCAGCCAAGAGGAAATTCAGTTCAAATCGTTAGATTTGGATGCTGTTGAGGTAATCTGGCAATCAATGTGGACTTTTGCAAAGGGATTTTGAAACGAAAACCAAACACAATCCAATGCTTGAAATGGAAGCGCTCGAGCAAACCGATTTCCTGAATCGATTCAAGTTGTTGAATCTGGTCCAGATATCAGCATTCATCAAATGGACAATTGAAACTAAATTAGAGACAATGTGTGTAACCCTATTTGATGATCTCCATGAAACATGGACATCACTAACCCTTTATCTAGCACTGGTGGTTTGTGATTCATAGTCTCCTACAAATTCAGAGGCTTTTCCAAGGCCATATATGACAACCCAAATATGGTCTATAAAATTAAGCTATAGTTTATGGTGGTTTATATTTGTAAAGACGCAGCAAGCAAATCCACTCTTTCAGTTTTGTAGAACTATTTAGAAGGACACCTTCCACTGGTGCTTTCACATTCCAACCAACTCCCACAAGTCCCAATTACTAGACATTGTATTGCATTTCTAAGGTAGGAAAACTACATTTTACTCTGACATTTGTCAAGCATTATTCATTGTTTTGTTTTGTTTTTTATAAAATAAATCTTTATTATTATTTACATATTAAAACCAACAAAGACAATAACACACAACAACTTCTCATAACTACATACAGGAGGGGGGGGAATCTCTCCCTGGATAATTTCAACGACACATTCTGGATTATTAAATCTACGTATTATCAAACATGGCTCCTTATTTCTACTACCTTCTATATTCTATTTTATTATTCTTTATCCTTCATATTATTATGTATTATACATTATTCTTAGAACTTTCAATATTTATCAATTATCCCTATTATTATTCAGGTTCTAACATATTTTTGTTCCTTTTTTTGTTTCCTTATCTTCTCTCTCGAAATAATGCTTAAGTTTTCCTTTTTGGTTCTGTTATCCTTTTGTTTAGCCATCTGTAACAATTTTCCCATACCTTAAAATACTCTGAGTCTTGCTTATCTTTGAGAATGTATGTGAGCCTATCAGCTTCGGCGCATTTAAATATCTTATTTATAATCAGTTGTTCCGTTGGAGTATTTATGTCTCTCCATTTTTGCGCTACCGCAATTCTTACAGCTGTAGTAATATGTGAGAAAATATACCAATGTTTTTTCTCGGTTCCCTTTTGCTGTAGTCCTAGCAGGTAAGTATCGGGCTTTAGAGGGAAGGACTTGCCTGTTATTTCCCATAACCATGTTTGCACTGTTTTCCAAAGTTGTATAATTGTTGATCATGTTTTCAGGAAACACTCTACTTTTTTAAAAAAGCAGGGATCCTGAGCATTTCAGCATCATCTTTATAAATAAACTAGCTGATAACCTGGCTTTGCCCGGGTATTTAGGACCATGATGCATCCTACAATTACCAGGATTCTTTGCCCGATTTGCATGCCTTGCCTCTATTGGCTAGAGAGCCTCTGATTTCCATGCCTTGCATGGTAACCCTTTGCACATGCTCAGTACAGCTTGGCAGTGAAATGTTGGTGGGGGTGTCCACTTTGGCACCCTTTTTGGGAGGTGGGGGGAAAGGCACAAAGGCATTTGTGACACATACACATGTTTGTCTCCGGAGTGTGAGGTATGTGCCTGGCAAGTTTGGGGCAGATCAGTGTAGGGGTGGAAGAGTTTATTGGGGACATACCCACAAACCCAGACACCAAATACTTCTCCTTTATAGATATAGATTTACATATTGAACCTAGCCAAAAGGCTGATCCAGAAGTGTGTCCTATTACTTCCCAGACCACCTGTCCTACCAGAGTTGACCAATCTGAGATAACATCCCCTGAAGAATGATCAGGGAACATTTTATGAAGTGAAGAGAACTGAGGCCAGAAAAAGTTGCTTTTCAGTTGTGGCACTAGATGTTTGCTTGACCGCATCACCAATGTTTTTCCAAAAACTGGTGAAAAATCAAGCTTTTTTAAATCTCCTTTGGAGAGAAGGTATCACTACTGTTTTGTCATTTTGTCTATTTTGTATTCTGGTTCTGTTTTGCGCATGGGTTGGGTTGCTGTTATGACTAGCGGTAAGGTGACTAGTTGGGAAGGGAAATGACTTTAGGTGTTCTTAGCTGAGAAGTCTTTCTGGGAAGGAAGAAAGTCCACAGTTTGTTTTCCTAGAGGAGAGAGTGCTCATTTCTATCACAAAAGTCCATTGTGAATTTAGAAAAGACCTAACTCCTTTATAGTGGCATTAAAAAAAAAAGAACTTTGTTAATTCATTCAGGAGCCTACACACAGGCTGAAGAATTTGTTAACATTCAGCTGGATCTCTTTGTTGTGAACAAAACCCCTAATTATTCTGATTGTATTGTACAAAATTCCAAAAATTCTTTGGCATGAAAGGCAAATCTACTTTCATTTAAACTCATGCGCGCACACACACACACACATAGACACACACATGGCCCTACACACACACACACACACACACACACACATACACAAACCATTGTCTAGCTTTTTGATACTGACCTCATGAGATGCCTTCAGAAAGATCCATTTTCCTCATGTCCCAATGTTTTGCATACAAAATTCATTGCGTCGATTAAGTAAATGCAAATGCTTGGACCAAAGGAATGTACATGCCAGTAATTATTCTGTTCTGGTGGATAATAATTTTTATAACAGCTGCTGCACCATCTATTTTGGGAAAGTTTTTTTCCATCGTTCTGGAATGACCTTGATGATCCAGAAGATGAGGACAAGCGAACTAGTGATGGGAACATTCCGTGATGTTCAACAGATGCTTGTATAAGAGATCCTTTGAAAGTAAAGTGTCCATTCAAGTCAACCCCAAGCGTCCATTACTTTAGAGGCACAAGATGTTGTTCTTAACTGGCTGCAAAGAAAGTAGACTCTCAAGAGTTCCTGGAACCATTAATGCAACCTGCTGCTCTCTAGGAGGTTTTAGGAAATATATAAACCCCCGGAACTAACCCCAGAACTCCGGATAATTCCCGACCTCCGATCCTTCCGCCGGGCTCTGAAGACTTGGTTGTTCCAACAAGCCGGTCTGGCCTGATTAATATTAAATTTAATGGATTGTTAATTTTAATTGTTTAATTTGATTTTAAATTTGAATTGTTGCTGTCTTGTTAGAAATGTATTGGATTTTTGTTTAATAATTTTTTTAACTTTTGTATTTTAGGTTTTATAATTGTGAGCTGCCCTGAGTCCTTTGGGAGATGGGCGGCATACAAATCCAATAAAATGAAATGAAATGAAACAACATGTGGGAAAACTTGACCTAAGCAATCTTTTGAGTGGGAAAGGCAGACCCCTGGGTCTTCTCCCCCTTTGTAGACCAGGGTTGAGCTGTGGGGGTCCTTAGTGACTAGTCAAAGCATCTCATATGAGGTCTTGGGTGGGTGATGCCCTTCCATATTCAATTCGAAGAGAATATTTGAAGCTCAGAGTTGAGCTATGGTGTTCCTTGGTACTCTCTGGGGTTTACTTATTTATTTATTTTGCAGACATTTCATGATCCAACTAGGTAACATTATCAGTGATAGAAGAAGGTGGAGTTTGCTCACAATTTATATACAAGTGGCTTGCCCTGTCAGGATTGGTGGGAGACATCTTGGAGGTTCCTTGATTAGGGTGTGGTTTAGTGTTTGATTGTTTGTCTGAAATGGTAGTCCTTTGATTGATTTTGTTGTTATTAGTTGCGAAGTCGTGTCCGACCCATTGCGATCCCTTGAACAATGTTCCTCCAGGCCTTCCTGTCCTCTACCATCCCCGGAGTCCATCCAAGCTCCCACCGACTGCTTCAGGGACTCCATCCAGCCACCTCCTTCTCTGTCGTCCCCTTCTTCTTTTGCCCTCAATCATTCCCAGCATTAGGCTCTTCTCCAGGGAGTCCTTCCTTCTCATTTGGTGGCCAAAGTATTTAAGTTTCATCCTCAGGATCTGGCCTTCTAAAGAGCAGTCAGAGCTGATCTCCTCTAGGACCAACCCATTTGATCGCCTTGCGGTCCAAAGGACTTGCAAGAGTCTTCTCCAGCACCAGAGTTCAGAGGCCTCCATTCTTTGGTGCTCAGCTTTCCTTGTGGTCCAACTTTCACAGCCATACAGATGCTGCTGTCCATGGAGGTTTCCACCAGGCATGCCCAACCTTGGCTCCTTTAAGACGTGTGAACTTCGACTCCCAGAATTCCCTCGCCTGGATGGCTTGGCTGGGGAACTCTGGGAGTTGAAGTCCACAGATCTTAAAGGGGCCAAGTTTGCTCCCTCCTCCATGGTTGCAATCGTACAGAACGGAAGCTGAGGTTTCACATGTTTATTTGTTGATAGTTGCAAAGTCATGTCCGATGCATCACAACCCCATGGGCCTTCCTGTCCTCCACCATCCCCCGGAGTCCATTTAAGCTCACACCGACTGCTTCAGTGACTCCATCCAGCCCCCTCATTCTCTGTCATCCCTTTCTTCTTTTGCCTTGATTGATTTACTGCCTACTTTGATTTACTGTTTACTTTATCTCACAGTCAACTTCATCAAACAGCAAACGAGAGGGACCAAACACCACTGATGTTGTTACCAAGATGGGAATGAAATGTCTCAGAGAGCACCAAGAACCCCATAATTCAATTTCATTGGCAGGTTGATGTCAAGACAAGAACAACCGAATTCGATGATATCATATCTTTTGCATTTCACTTGTCACAACGAGGCATATATCATAACAGTAATATCTAGTTCTGTCATGGACCCTCATGTGAGACATCAAAGTTTTCATCAAATTCATGTCATCTCATACCTTTTTAAGCATCACCTTCCGTGTTCAAACAGGTTCTTTTCACCTAGTTTTTTTCTCTCTCTCGTCCTTCTGGGATTGTTGTTTTTTTTAAAGGCTGAAGTACATTCTGCTATACAGGTTAAATTACAAAAATTATCTTTTTGGCTGCAAAGCCCCCTGACCTACAGGGGAGGAAAAAACCCTAACAACCCACCAACAACATCGCTTAGCAACCAATCCCTTAGCAACAAGGAGTACCTCTATATAAAAAAAGATGCTACATAAAGAGTGATCAGTACAAACTCTTTTCTGATCTTTAAAAGGACAGCATCATTTAGCAAAGGTAGCCGGCTATAGATGCTAAATAAGCAAGTGTGCGAAGGAGCAGGTAACTTTTAAAACTTTTCTGGTTTATTGGTATGTTTTTTTCCCCTGCACAGGAATGAAATGAAAAATTGATTCTGTAAAAATAGCAAAGATTTAGGGGGTGATTTGTAGACATCTTAATCTCAGCCTGTGCCTCCTTCTTTCTCTCGCATCCTTGTTCTTACCACGGAAGAGTCTAATTTTACCTGCTTGGGCTTGAGGTCTTTTTGGGTGAAAGCAGAATCAAAAGTTGACTTATTTCCATAACTTTTGACTGTTTAGCATCATGGGGCATCTGATGGCTTGTTCCAAGAGGCGACCACTTTCTCTTTTCCATTCTTTTATTTTTACCCGGCATTTCTTTATGTGTGAAGGATAAAGAATTAGGGATTTTTTTTCTCTCTCTCTCTCCCTATGCATCTTCTTAAAATGTTGATGAATTTCAGATGAGCCAGAAAAGGGAGCAGAACAATAATGAGGGTGACCATAACAATAAAAGAAACCCCTAATATTATTAAATGAGAAATTCCCAAAGAACCTTCTCCAGAAACTGACCTGGACAATTAATGATTCTTCATTAATGAACCTAGAGAAATTTTGACTTTAGAGAGATATTCTTTTCAGACATTTCGCCTGCTTGTCCAAAACTAAACCTTCTATCCTTTTTAGTTAACGGTCTTTTTTTCCGATCCTGTAGTTCTCGCCTGTATTGATTTAGTGAGTTACGGAACTGTTTGATTTTTTTTTTTCCTCAAGAAATTAAAATTATAACCATGACATTCTGGCTTTTCCAAAGGTAATTCTGTAGATCGTATTTAATTTAATTCCACATGTTGCATTTGATGATTTTTACACCTCTACCTTGCTTCTTTTCAGCAGGTATTCAGGGACTATGAAAGAGATTAAAACACCCATTCTCTGCAAAACTAAAGGAAATGTTAGCTTTATTCCAATGGCATTTGCAAAACTTTCAACACATGTATTGTCTCCTAAGCCAATTGTTATGGCACTGCAACATCTATCTCAGCCTTTTAAATGCCTCCAAAATAATTAAGAAGGGGCGTTAGAGTTGGGTTTGGGTTTATTTGAGTGTCTCTTTATTTTCTTTTTGCTGCATCAGCCAAACTAGACAACTTATCTAGAGATTATTATTATTATTATTTTACTTGAGAAGACAAACAGGGCATCTCTTAGAAAGAAGAAAAGCAATTTCTCCACTTCCCACGCTCCCCTCCCCAAAGAATTAGAAGTAGATATTTGCCAGATGATGTTTCTCCTCTAATGAGAGCATGTCTTTTAGTCTATTTTTTTTTTCCCCTAGGAAAATTTCAGTTCGGCTACCAGCCCTCAGACCCCCACCCTTTTCTTCTCCAGTAAGAGGTGGGACTCTGAAAGAGCTAAAGCCCACCCCCACCCCAAATCATTCTGGGGAAGTCCTACTTAGTGGCTTTGTGGTCTCTTTTGGAAGAAAGTCAAAACTGTTGTAATTATTTCTGCTTCAGAGATTGGAGGAAGGAAGATATCACTGAGAAAATTATATCCCAAGCTGCAAAGCTTCCAGCTGTAGGTTCCTCTCCCTTTTCATCTTTTTGCCTCCTTACCTTGGAAGAGATGCTATCGTTTTTTCCTTCTTTTCTATTTCAATAGGACTGGTCTTTGTTGTTGTTTTTTTCCTTGCACTTTCTGCTTTGGTCCCTTTCTTTTTGTTTTCTTCCTTCGTGGCATTGGTTTCTATCTTCTTGGTTTTAAGAAGGGGCTGGACAAACCCTTTGTCTGAAATGGTACAGGGTTTCCTGCTTGATCTAGGGGGGTTGGGCTAGAAGACCTCTAAGGTTCCCTCCAACTCTGTTATTGTGTTATTTTTTTAATTTTATTTTAATCCAATTTATATGCCGCCCTTCCCCGGAGACTCAGGGCGGCTTACAATCTTTAAGCACAATTCAATGTGCTTAGCTATATTGTTCTTATTAAAGGTCTTCATACAGATTATATAGAAACCCAAAAGCTGCTATCATTCAAAGCACTTACCCGTTTAGAAGGACGCGTGCCTAAATGTCATGTTATACTTCCAGTTTATAAATGCAGATGGAGTCTGAATTTCTAATATAGATTTCACTCTAGTTTCGCATCACAAATTTCTCTTGCACTATTTTCTGGACCCACAAGGAACTGACCGGACCATATTGATCAAGGAATCAAACTCTTGGAAATAATTTCATTTTCATTCAATTGGATAAAAACCAAACCCACTCACAGGAGAAGTAAATAATGGTGAAACTCCAGATGCCTAGAACCATGATGGTGAACCTATGGCACACCATGTCGCCTGGCATGTGAGCTCTCACGACCTCCCCACACAAACTCCCCCCCATGTGCACACATGACCCCTCATGCGTGCACTACAACAGTTAAGTTTGATGTTTTTTTGGCGTTTTTCGGCTTGGGATAGCGTGTGTGCACGCTATCCCGAGCCGGAAATACTCCCCGTCAATGAGCTAAGTTCGGTGTTTGGGTGCGCATGCTGGGGGGGAGGGAGACTGCGCGCAATAGCGCGCACATTCATTTTCGGCACAGGAGCCAAAAAAGGTTTGCCATCACTGGCCTAGAACAGGGGTCTGCAAACTTAAACACTCCAAGAGCCATTTGGCCCCATTTCCCACAGAAAACACCGGGAGCCAATAATTTAACAACCGGTAGGACTGGGTGGGCGTGGCCAACTCACATCCCTTATTCCCAC
>JANHFR010002030.1:238721-249136 GCA_032468015.1 Mimophis mahfalensis | reverse complement strand
GCAGCAGGTGCCAAAGAGTCTCGACTCCGGCCAGACCGCCCTTTCTGCGCCTGCGCCGTGGCTCGCGCATGCTCCGAGCGAGCGCCCCGCTGAAGGGGTAATGTTTGTCCCTGCGCGACCTGCGTTCCATTCCACCCCCCCACAACCCGTGACCCGCAACCGCGTTCACACGACACTTTTTTTGTCTAAGGTCAGTGAAGGGCCTCGGGAGACACGGGTGCTACCGACCCCCAAAATTGGGTTCCCATGAACTGTGGGTTGTGGATTTGGGGGTACAGCTTAGCTTGTTTACAAGGGTTCGAAGTGCTGTAAAAGAACAGCGAAGCGGGGGCGGGGAGGGGAAGGTAATTTTGGGGGAAAAAATAATATTTATGTCTGGAGATTTTCAGTTCTCCGGGTCACGCTTGTCCCAAAGGTGCTTTTTTTCTTCTTCAAGAGACCACTGGGCTTTCTTTGTTTTTTTACTTTGAAGACGTTTCGCTTCTCATCCAAGAAGCTTCTTCCGTTCTGACTGAATGATGGGGCATGGAAGGATTTGTATTCCTTGAGGCCGGAGACAAACCTCCAAGTGGCTTTACCAGCTTTCTTAAAAGGATGCAAATGACCACTTGCCTGCAAGGAGTATAAATCCTTCCATTCCCCACCATCCAGTCAGAACTGAAGAAGCTTCTTGGATGAGAAGCGAAATGTCTTCAAAGAAAAAAAAACCCAAGAAAGTCCAGTGGCCTCTTGTTATTAATACCTATGCATTTCTTAATAGAAATCATTCCTTAATTCTATAAACCCAGAAAAAAAGGATTGGGGGGGGGGGGAGTTACAGATATTCTCCTCTATTTGTCAAAAGGAGTCCATATACTGGTTAAGTGAGTTGTGGGAACACAGGCAGTTGATGTACCTGTGTTCTTCCCAGGGAGTTAAGGAGGGTAGCACTTCTTTTCCCCCCACCCTTGGCAAGGCTTGCAATGCTTTATTCTTAATGTAGACAAAGTTTGTTTGTTTTGAGAAGTAGGGAAATATTTACTTTTGGTTGTATACAAACTTCGCCTCCCGTTATTAGAAGATCAAAGACAATAATTTACAAATTGGAAACTTGTTAAATGCATTGGATTTGCTCTTCTTCCCTCTAGTGGAAAACAATGGCACAGTTGCTGTACTATACTTACAATAGTTCTTTTTCTTTTCTTTGTTTTAAATATGTTTTACTTAGTTGTTTTTCCTTTCTTTAATAAAAACACTTTATATAAAATAAGTTTAGTTCTTTTTTCTTTTTTAAAATAAAACACTATATAAATATGTTTTACTTAGTTCTTTTTTCTTTTTTAATAAACAGTTTATATAAAATATGTTTCTTAATTCTTTTTCCTTTTCTTTTTTAAATAAAAACACTTTATATGAAATACGTTTTACTTAGTTGTTTTTCCTTTTTTTAATAAAAGCACTTTATATAAAATATGTTTTACTTGTTTTTCCTTTTTTTAATAAAAGCACTTTATAAAAAATACGTTTTACTTAGTTCTTTTTTCTTTTCTTTTCTTTTTTAATATAAAATATATTTGTCTTAAAATGTGTTACCAGACTTCTTCTGATCTGTGATATATTTACCTGAAAGCTTTTAAGGTGGTTGGGAAACCTAAGTTTGATTTTTTTCCCCATT
Source organism: Mimophis mahfalensis (assembly GCA_032468015.1). NCBI lineage: Eukaryota > Metazoa > Chordata > Lepidosauria > Squamata > Mimophis > Mimophis mahfalensis. The sequence goes on along the minus strand of JANHFR010002030.1, from coordinate 247,482 downwards.
ATTTATTTGAATAAAGCATGCCAAATTTAATTCTAAGCCAACATTACAAACCTGCTCTTACATTGGATTTTTGCAATTTATATATAAAGCAATTGTCTGAAATTTCTCACAACTGGTTAATTAGTAGTTAAATTTAGATATAGTCCACAATGACTATCATGTAACTTTAATACTGTATGAAGACTTCACACTGACATGTTAGCTTATGTATAATTAAAATATTTCTGTTAGTCTAATGACTGAAGCTTTACAGGAAAGAGGTTACATGTGATTGAAGCATAAAATAAGAACTTTAAAATGCCTAATTTGATTCCTATTATGTTTTTTCACCCAATATAGGAAGATTATTTTGTATCAGTCATATTTTACATTCAGGGATTTTTTTAGTTGTTGGAACCTATTTCTTATCAATTCCTTTTTTCACTTGTTTTATTTCTAAAGGTTGATCTATTATTCAGTTGTAGCATAGAATATGATCAAAGAACATTTTAAAATACCAGACTTTTGTAGTAATTGAAATCTATCCCCCTGAGTAAATGACATAGAATAAAGACAAGCATCTCCATATCAAGATAACTTTTCAAAACTTAATGTATAAGCTTCTGTTTCTTAACTACCGGTAGTTGAATGTGAGTCTATGATAAAATTTATGCTATTAGCAGGTGCTACACTGTGTATCAAATCTGACTTTTCAAGAAACTGCACAAACACATTAAAGTAACTTTCTAATTTATTAGTAGTTACATTACTCTGTTCTAAAGCTGTGACTGATCAGTAATATTTGCATGAGGGATGATGGGATGATGGAAGTTACAAATGACCAAAACAATACTTCCCAAGGAAAAAAACCAACTTTGTTTTCAAAGGATGCATATGTATGTTGAAGCAGATATTATTCAAGACAAGGACCTTCTTATCTTCTCATGCAACCTAGTGAATTCCTCTTTTTATGGCAGTCATATCTATATTGTTTAGACATTTAAAGACAGCTGATGAGATCAGGAATTAGCTGATAAGTATAACTGAATACTGCTGTTACACATACACCTCTAGGGTAGGGTAGAAAGATTAATAAGGCTGCAAGTTGAATTAATAAAATGATATTTGTATTATCCATTATTTGGATAAAGAACACATTCAAGGATGCCCACAAAAGAATTATCACATGTAAACACAGCATCATATATACAAAGCTTACAGGTCAAAAGACCCTGATATTTTTTTTAAATAATCATATTGTAGCCAGTTGTAACTAGCTATATTTATTTCATGTTTGGTTTTTTTTCCTAAAATGAAGAAACATTAATGAACAGACATTTAAATTATGATGTAGAAAAATCTGTCAAAGCTGGGAAAGAAAGAAAAGAATATGTCCTGGGGGCATCCATCTTTTAACTAGTTCATTATCAAGTGATTTGAGACCTAATTCTCCATGCAGTGTTTTAAAAATGATTCTAAAAATTATTTCAGATGACATCCTTAGAAATCTTTGGGTTGGGCTATATGGAAACTGCATCAGGGAACATTTTTTAGAAGTTGTGCTTTCTGATTAGGTATGTTTTCAAATGCAGTAGGATACACAAATCCTTTTACTAATGACTCAGCTTGTGCAAACAGCTATTTTCCAATTAATTTGCCATACATTGGGTGGAACTTTGCAGGCAGAAAATCCTCAGTCCCTTTTTATGAAGCTAATTTACATAGCTATAAATAACAATGCATTTTATTTTAAAATGTATTTTGATGCCCGGCTGTAGAGATAGTCAAGTATTTACTGGGTTTTGGAAAAGACATCCAAATGGCATTGTACCGAGGAAAATAAAAATAAACAATTATTTAAATTGGTGGTAATCTTAGTGCTTCTTTCCAAATATTACAGACACAATAGTGAGTCACTTACTGGTTATTCTCCCAGTGTCAAGTACCTGCTCTTTAATACTGTGACACATTTCAGTTGCAGTGAATTTTAAAAGCACGAGGGAGATCTTGTGGAGCTAAATGCTGACTGTGCATTTAAGTCCTAAGGCTTTTTTCACATTCTGTGGTTCAGTGTTACCTGCTGATTTTCACATCACCCATTACTATTATTATTTAATAATAACCATTGTTAAATTTCCGCCCACAGAGAGTCACTTTTTTTCCCTATCTATTTTTCCCCAGTATAATACGCGTGTGGCATTAAGTACTTTCCACAATTTTTAACCGAAGCAGCAGATCTCAAAATTCATAGAAGGGAATCCCATTAATGGCACTATCGTTTTATTTATTCAGGCAACCGTAGTTGCTTTTTGTGCTATCCATTGTTCACTAATGGCTTTCTGTTGTAACCTGATAACTAAAGTTGGAATGTGGGGATTTTTGACCTGAGAATAAATTGAAAGACTTTGTTTCCTAGGCGACATGGGTACAAGATGTCTCTCACCAACGTCCCATAGTGACTGATCAGTTAATCTTCACTCTCTAAGAACCCAGTGGCCAACAGTAATAAAGGTCTAGTTTCAGAAATTAAAACAACCTTAAAAGCAATCTGACAAACAGAACATTATTATTAGAACACTTATATACAGCAAATGGGTTGACGGTAATTTTGGCCTCCTATTAATACATATACACAGATCAAGAAATAACTTAAAAGGTCAGGTGAAGCTATTTTAAGTTGGCAAATTAGATTAGGAAACTGGCTCACCTAATAGTAACATGTGGGCACATAGTTGACAGTCCTTACAGTCGTGCAGGATGGATTCATGAAGCTTTCTCGTGAACGGAATTGTTTTTAGTTTAATATCCCTCCATTGTGGCTTGAAGAAGGGATTTAACTTGCAGCCAGTGTCTGAATGACTCTTCGTATTTATGTACAGGAAACAATGATTCCTCTGGTGACTCCTTATTTTGGAGAACTGTACAGTACGTAGCTTATTATCTCTGTGCATTATCAAGGCAAAGCATGGCTAGGACTGATTTAACCAAATAATGATTTACAGTCAGCCAGAAAGCTAGAATCAGAAGCCATGACGGAGAAAGATTTTCAAGCCGTGGGTTGTGCTAATTATGATTCTGTGCCATGGATAAATGAACATATTTTCCTTAGAGGATTTGTTCTACCTTTAGAAAGGTCCAGTCAGTGTGAAAGATAAGTACAGCTAAAGCATGAGTTGCTAAATATAAAGAAAAAAGAATGCTAACATGTATTGCAGTTCAATTTTGTTTGGCATTGCATTCATGCATAGTGTTAATTCAGAATTTTTAATCCGCGGTTTGTCGGATGAGCCCATAGTGGCTTCGTTCCCACATAACACAATGCTATAGTGGGCATAGTTACCCATGTACGAAATGAGTACTAAGAAAATTACTTCATGGTGTTGCATTTTTATGTGAATCTGTCCTGCCTGTTAGATCCTACAGTGTGTTCTAAGATAAGGTTATTGAAAATTATAATTTGGCATGAACAAAGCCTATTGTGAGATTTGTCTCCAGTTATTCTGCTCCAGAAGCAATATTTTGCAATCTATCGACTGTCTAACTTATGGCACATTGTAGTCTGTGGAATTTGAAGATTGATTTGTTTGGCAGAGTGTGCTGGTATGTGAACACCTTGGCATGACAAGTTGTTTTAAATTGACCTTGGTCCCTTTACAATTTGCACCTAGCAGTAGAAAGATAACAGGAAACGAAGAGCAGACCTAGGCTTACTATGAGTCAAGAGGAAGTGGTGACCTGTACAACATAGAAACCACAATCCAGCAAACAATTCCCACTTGTTTCAGTGGACACGCGGGGAAATTTCCTAACCAGTCATAGATTAGCATTAAATGGAAAGGGGAGAAAAGACTAACTTGTGGCTCTCCCCGTTTTGACACCGAGTTTTGCATCTTGAATTCAGAGCATGGTTGTTGATTGCTGGGAAAAAGGAAAATTAGGCTGGATTATGGTGTTCAAATGACAGGAAGGGATGGATTGAGGTAATGGAACATGAGCCGTCTCGTTCGAAAGCCTTTCCAGTATCTTCCCATTAAATCAGTAAATTTTATGAGATTGTGATGAAATCCCTCTCTTCCTTTCGCATCCACAGAGACGAGGCTAATGGCGTTCTTCCACTCGTTTCTTGCGAACTAGAAGGAGAAAAGAGAGAGAGAGGAAGAGGGACGAAAATTGCTTTGTAAGTGTCACAAAATATTTTTTTCTAATTTTGTAACTTTTTTTTGTAAAGGCGATCAATAAACAATTATGTCTGCACTTGTATTTACCCCCTTCCCCCATGGGGCCAGTATTATTTGTCAACTTTTAATTTTGTAGTAAATCTACAGTAAATTTGGACAACAAATCATTTCTATTTATTACTTAACCTAAACAAAATATGCATATTTGGAGTTCCTGTGTTAGTTGCTTATTTACAAGCTTTGTTTTACACGGTGCAACTTGTATCGTTTGGAAACCCAACATAAAGAATAAAGTGTTACTGAAATACCAACAAGGTGGATATTACTTCCTTTCCATCGGTATTTGCTTTTCTTTGATATATGGGGTTTGGCCGTCACTGTTTTATCATATTATTTCACTAGAGGGTAAAAAGCAGAACTTAGTTTCCAAGTGACTAGCTAACCTGATAAAAAAAAAGCTTCTGGTACAGTCGTTATGTTTGTAACCCGCTCACCATACCCTCAAAATGTAAAGAAAAACATTCTCTCATTATCAGTAGACAAACTCCTAGTTAGCCTTGTTTCTCATGAGACAAACCTTTGTGACCATCAAAGAAGACGTCTATTTATTTTTACAGTGATGGTCACCCCTTCTAGCCCACTCTTGCTTCGTCAATTTCATTTTGTGTTAAGAGAGTGTTGTGTGTCAGGTGTGTCATTTTGTAGCGGCCCAAACAAGACTGGACACTTTCTATTTTTCCTAGTCTGAATTGAATTCAGTATTTTCTCAGGTAAGGATGCTCCTGAGCTCTCACCAATCTGAGGGGTTGTTATCTTACCTAGGTCATTATTTTTAGTGATGGCAGCTGCTACCCTGGTCCTTGGGCCTTGCTTTGTAAATTGGTACCCAAATTTGAGAATCTGCGAATTCTCCTCCAGCATCTGAGCAATCTCCATCTCCACCGCTGTACCAAGCTGTTGTCTCTGAGAAGGCAACCGAGATCGAATCAGATGGAAAATATCATTGCTGGTTCACAGCAGCATCCTCATTAGACAACTTTCAACCTAAATTGATATCCTATCCAGTGGTTGGATTCAATTTTTTTTACTACCGGTTCTGTGGGTGTGGCTTAGTGGATGTGGCTATGCAGTTGGCTAATCAGAGGTGGTATTTGCCAGTGTCAGCCAATCAGAGTTGGTATTTGCTGGTTCTCAGAATTATTGCTACCGGTTCTCTGGAACCTGTCAGAACTGGCTAAATACCACCTCTGATCCTATCCTCATTATCCATGCAACTTAGGCGCAAAACTAAAATCTCAAAGGGCTAAACTAGATCTGATATTTGGTGTGGAGTGGTGGAGCTTAGCATAGTCAAAGAACATCCACTTAACTGTGTTATCAATTTAACAGCTGCAGTGATGCACTTAATAACTGTGCCAAGAAAGGTCGTAAAATCTGGCAAAACTCATTTTAACAAATTTCTCACCTAACAACATAAATTTTGGGCTCAGTTGAGGAGTACCTTTACAAAGTCAAGCAGGGACTTGCATTTTGAACAAACCAGATATTACACACACACACACACGAAATTAGCTTTATTAATCTACTTTGCCACTGTAATGCTAGACTAGGGGAATTCTAATCTCTTACAGCAACATGTTTCCTAGTGTAAAAGAAACTTGAATATTTTCACACCGAGGGTTCCTGCATGATTGGATTTTAACATACTAAGAAAAATCAAATATATACATTAAGTCAGGATTATCCTGCCACTTTGACCTCTGTCTTGAAGTACAAGATCCCAAACAGCAATTTTTTGAGTCCAACCAATCCAAAATTCTACTCTGCTGTCCTTTCCTTACCTGATTGTCAATTTTGATTTCTGTCAGTACTTCATTTCCTTTCAGGGCATCAACCAAAGCAAGGATGCCTGTCCCAGTGATAAAATTGGATTCTATATTTAGACTTTTTAGTGTCTTGTTTACTTTTAGCATATCTGCAAAAGCCTGCAAAGAAACAGAGCAGTTTTGTTTCTGGTTGCCTTAAGAAACATTACATTTCAGAACTGACCTCTCCACCACTGTCACCTCAAAATAGCGTGAAAATAGTTGGATAAAGAATTAATAAGTTAAATAAAGCATAGTAAGACATTCGCGAAAAATTCAAACCAGTGCAAGCCTGCAGCTTTTCAAACATGAACCTTTCGTTAATTTAATTTAATTTAACTTAATTTAATTAATCATATTTCTATGCCGCCCAACTCCCGAGGGACTCTTTTTCATCTAAAACCCATCTAAAATTTATATTTTAGCTTATTTTTTTATTCTGCATTGTTTTCTAATACTTTTATTCATTGGAAAAATATTTATTCTACCTTGTTTTCTGTTTTAAACCCAGTATGCAATTTCCCCCCAAAAAACCTCACCATTGCGACAGGGTCATTGCTTCGAGTAGCTGCCAGGCTGAATTTTTTCACGTGGTTATTGGTTTCCAAAGCCTTTGCAAACTCTTTAAGAGTTGGAATTGGGATGTTCTGTATAAGATAAAAAGTACCTCTAGTGTAATTGCTTGAATTGAATATATTCCAGGATAGTCATATAAGTGACCTGATTCTGTCGAACTGGTCAAAACTGTATTGGACAGCACAGTATCCCAACTTGTAAATGAATCAACTTTTTAAGAATTTTAATTTGGATTACACCCATTTAATAATGTAATTTGTATCGTACCTTTCTATAAAATAGCATCAAGACAACTCAAAAAATATTTCAAATAAAACAGGATAATTGGCCAGGCAAACAAATGAGGATTAATCTAAAGCAAATAAAAGACAGACATGTTTTATCTAAATAGAAGTTTTTAAAAAGGAAGAGGCGCAGGCAACAATTCCACAACAGAGAGCACATGGTTGTTTCGGTCTCACACTCAAAAATGATGCACATACAAGACTGATCATTTGTCTTTTAAATGTTTCAGCATACCTAGCTTTTTGAAGGGAATGAAGTTGCAATTCATCATTCTCTGAAGTATCATTACCCTGGGGTCAGTTATTATGTTTGTAGAGAATGCAAATATATAGTTTTTTTAAAAAAATAATCAGTTTGAATACTGATGTTTAATATCTGCCCCATAACATCTTTTAATGGATGAAGCTATAGTCTGGACAAGAAAGAATAAAACCCATCTCAACATATTTTACAAGTAAGACTGTGACAATGAAACAATTGAGTTTGACTTGGATAGAAGTACCTTTATGTTGTTCAGGTTGACTTCTTGAAGAGTGGGGTCATTTGCCTTAATTCTTTGCAAACAGGCTTCAACATTTGTTGGGTTAGGTGGTTCTTCAAAAACAGGCTTGACTTGTTCACCTTTAACCACGTCTGGAAAAAAAAAATAGCACTAATGCCACTCTTTGGTCCATATACCATTAATGCAAAATTTTCTCTAGAAATTCTATTTTCAGCCAAAGTGACACGTGCATTCTAGGCCACCAATTATAACCTGATGGATTATTTTATAACAGCTTTGGCTTTCTCATTTCTACAAAGTCATCTTTCTCTCTCCATATTTTAAACACTTTTGCCCACTTTGACAGAGATGTCAGGCTGCCTAGTAGGCATGGCTATAAATTTTGATTTTGCAAACACTTTATCCCTTATTCAAGACTTTGTTTACTCAACAGAAAGCTTCCAGACAGGGCTATCAAGTTCTCTTCCTTTTCTTGCAGATAACTAGGCATGAGCATCCATACATTTTCATACATCATGGTAATTAGAAATAGGGTTTTTGCTTCACTGATTATGTAAACATAGCCAAATTTTGATGTATTCACTAAACCATGATTAAACCAGGGTATAGGTTAAGCTCGTTTAACTTCTCATAGCCAGCTATGTTTTCAGTTATATCACTCAGTTCGTAGAAACTCCTAAAATAGATTTTTTTACTAGCTATTTTAATTATAAAAAAAGATACTACTGCCCAAGCGGGGAAATATTATTTTTGGAACAAAAGTGCCTGACAGAGCAAATTCCTAATTGCCTCATTCATGATGGGAATGCAGTTTAGGAGAGCTGCCACGTTGGCCAATTGCTAACTGGATCCTTGCAACAATCATAACCATCACAGTGGGAAAAAGATTAGCAGCCTAAGTAGTTTGATGGTTGCAGAACATTGCTCTACTTACTTTTCACAATTCCTTTGCCATCTTGACCAGTGGTTCCTTCATCAAACTTAGGGTTGTTGACCAAGTTATGAACTCCAAGGACAGCTAGAAGGACCAGAAATACCAGCAATAAGATGGCTTAGAAAGACACAGCCTTCATCTAGTATCTCTTACTTTTCTCCTAGAATTCTTCCATGTTCCCCATCAGTAGCTAATATATCAAGAGGAGGATAATCAGGTGGATTGCTTTTTTTCTTCCTTTAGGATGATTTATTTAAATTATTTTATACTGCTGTTTAGGAGATTTTGCCTCTTCAAAGAAAGTTACCAGGTAGCGTTTTACATAATTGAAAATGCAAAGTATAAGAGCCTTGGTGGTGCAGGATGTTAGCACTTAGCCTAGCAATCAGCAGCCTATAATTAAGGCAAGTTCAAATCTCACCAGGCTCAAGGTTGACTCAGC
>JANHFR010002030.1:0-22817 GCA_032468015.1 Mimophis mahfalensis | reverse complement strand
CTTCCCCGTCGAGGGGCCTGAAGAGAGAGTGACCCCCGCCCCCCTCCTCTTCCTCTTCCTCCTCCTCTTCCTCAGTGATCGCTTCGGTTTGGAGTCGCCCTTTGGCCCTCCCGGGAGGCGTCACCGCCTCATCGCGTTGCGCCGCCCGCCTCTGGCTTCTCCTGCTCCGGACGCGGGCGAAAGGAGGCTGCGGTAAGGCCTCCGTCCCCGTCAGGGGCTTCAGCCGCACCGCGACGACGACGAAGACGACGACGCTCGCCGCCCGCCCGGCTGAGGGAGCTCCCGAGGCGGCCGCAGGGGGTTCGCCATGACGGGCCCTCCTCCTCCTCCACACACACACACACACACTTCGCAGCGCCTGACTAACTCAACTCTCCTCCCGTCCCGATGCGCTCCGGCCCTTTCCCCGCCCCGCCGACCCCAAGGCGGTCGGCGCAGGGTCTACCGGGCCGCCTCTCGTGCAGCGCCGAGGCCACACGCAGCCCCGCCGCCCGCCATCGCGCCCCCCCCCCCTTCCCCTCACAACACAAGCGCGCGCTCACGGCCACCCGGCGCCCCTCAAGGCGGCTCGGCCGGGCTTCTGTCAAGCGGGCTCACGCGACCGCGGTCACGTGGCGCGGCGGGGGCCAATCGCGGCCCCGCTCGAGCCGGAGGCCCCGGAAAAGCGCTCCGTCGCCACGGCAACCGTGTGTGTGTGTGGTGGTGGAGGAGTCCTGTCAAAGTTAGGCCTGAGTGTTCGAGCGGAGGCCTAAATCGACCCTCCGGGTCCGTCCGGGTTGAGGGCGGAGGGGGAAGGCGAGGCGTGTCTCCGGTTCTGTGGCGCGGCAGCTGTCCCAGAGGGGCGAGTCGAGCTCCTCTCCGGCCGGTATTTTGCCCTCCTTGGCGAGCCGTGTTTGCGAGGGAGGGCAAGTTTCCTGAGGGGAGAGGCAGGGGGGCTTCTTTTGACTTGCTAGATTTACCTCCCGCCTTTTTCGCCAGGAAGTCAAGATGCCGCGGGGGGCGCGCTGCGCTCCGCCTTGTGAGGTAGGCCGGGTGGAAGGAGAGGCTCCGGCCTGAAGCGCTTCTGAGCTTTCCTGGCCCGAGGTTAGACTTGATACCCGACTGCCGGTATGTATCACGCTTAAACCCCCGCCTGCTGTCCCTTCCCCTTCCCCATTCCTTTCTGAAGCAGAAGCAGCACCCAGCTTTAAGCCTGGTCAATCAAAGATTCATTCCCCTCGGAAGGCCTGGCCTGACTAGCTCCAGGGATGCTATGGAGGGCCTATGGGTCAAAAATCGAGTTTTCATGTCTACGATTATAAAGAAAGCTTGTTGGAAAAACACCTAAGATTTAAAAGGGCTGAGCAGTTCCGCAGACTTTTATTGCTACCCCTATTTCTAACCATTTGGCCTCAAAAGGAATTGTATAAAATGTGAAGGATGTGTATGTGCGTGTGTTTTGTTTTTATAGCTATAATGTACACTTTAATTTCGTTGTACGAAGTGCAATGACAGTGAAGTAAACTAAACTAAAACTAAAACGGCTTCAGATTTTTTATGAGGGAACCGAATTACCTCACAGTCCACAATGGTGCAGACAGAAGAGAGTGCGCAGCTCCTCAGTCCAGGGGGAAAAGTAATTCCTTTAAAGTGTGATTCAGGAATATTATTTATTATATATTTTTATATAAATGTTATTTATAAAGTGAGTAAATAAAAAGGGATTTTATTTGCTGCGTTTCGGCCTTGCTTTTTTCTCAGAGCGCTGCGGGGGTGGTCTAAATCAGAATTTTTAATCTAATTTTTCTTAGGGGCTGTGTGAAAACTCAGTGGGATTCCCTGAGATATTAAAGGATACTAAAAGGGAAAAAAAGTACTCCGATGCAGCAGTCAATTTCTATTCTTAGAGCCTTGCCTCTTGATCCAGGAGTTACAGTATATTTTTCAGGTTCTGCAGTCCGAAAAAGCATGAAAAACCCTGGTCTGATTACAAATCTTATAGTCATTTTATCCTCAACCAGTTTGGCCTAATGGTTAAGCATTGGGCTAGAAACTGGGAGACCGTGAGTTCAAGCCAACTGGGTGATCTTGGCCCAGTTCCCTTCCTTCAACCTACCTCACATGGTTGTTGTAGGGAAAATAGGAGGAGGAAGGTGTGTTGTATATGTTTCTCACCTTATTTGTGAAAATAATAAAGGCAGGATATAAATAAATTGATAAAAACATGAATAAATGAGAAGTTGACACATGAGAGAGAAGTGACTGGCCCCAAATCATCTGGGCTTTGTGATCAAGTGGGACTTAAATCTGCAGCATCTCTCAGAGTGGGGTCAAAGCAATCATGGTGTCCATAGCTGTGCAATGAAGACCCTACCCCCATTTATGTGCCTTAACCTGTACCTCCTACTGGTTTTCTTTTAGTTAAAACTTAATGGTGGTTGCAGCAATGTTTGCCTTTATGTCGCAGTGCTATGCTTAATTACCTTGTACCTGGAATTCTTTGGCTAATAACTTCTGTACTTCTCTTGGGGACATTGCTACCTGAACTTTGCTTATTGCTAAACAATCTCCCTAACTTTGACCTACATTGATGATCTTACTTTATGGACTGCCAGTTCCATTTTACTCCTTGTTGCAGCTGTCTCTGGTATTCTGTGACCTGCCCCAGGATTTTGCACAGACTAGTTGTTGGAATTGTTTCACGCAGGACTAATTTTAAGTAGTTTCTGTTAGTGCCATTGGATCTTCCCACCCATTTCCCCTTTTTCTTGTTTTGATGTGTTTTCTTTATTGTGGTCTCTCAGTCTGTTCTCTCTCTGCAACACTGGATGGTAGCTTTACTTGGTGTGCCGTTGGGGAGTATCATTTGACTGTTCATTTTCCAATTTCTGCAGTTTTTGCAAGGTGGATGAGTCTGTTTGTTCACAGAGATCAGGTTAATGATCATACTATTGAGTAATGCAAAATAAGCAATACTATCAAATGTCCCAAAATTTTGGCTGTCCTTAGTAGTTGCCCAGATGCACATTTATGGCACAGTCTCTTTTTCTCTGCTTCTGATATCACACAGGAACCTTTTGAATGTGAGGAAAAGAAATCATCCCCTACAAGTAACTTAATTGCTATATTAAGTAGCCATTTCAGTTTGGAAAATATATTTGATGCATCAGTGTGAAGTTAGTGAGGTAGCCAATTGTACAGTCAGCATAGTATAGGAAAATGTTAGTCACAGTATAATTTTTTTAGACTAATAACTCTCAACTTTGCAAAATCACTATGTTGGTGTTTTCCACCCCCCTATAAATGCTGGGAAAAAAAACCTCAGACATGAATCGATAGTTGTACTGTACAACTAAGAAATGCAAGTTAGGCCCTGATCATCTAGAGAAGAGGAAAAAATCAGTTTGTACATGAGGCTCTTCTGTTATTTATCACTGTTAGTTCTGTCAAGTCCCTGAAATTATAATACAGTACGAAAAATTTATACCCTTGCAGTTGTAAATCAGAGAGAAAGGAGGAAAAGCCTCTGTGTTTGCAACACCTCTTGATCTTGCATGGAAGTACAAACGGGGCCCCTTTTTACACTTTTCACTGTCACAAATAGGGTAACATCAGTGTGCAACTTCTCAAGCAGCCTTATAAGAATGAATAGGCAAGTGGCTACACAACCACTTGTTACAGAACATATAGACCTATAGTGACATCATCCCTTTGGAGTGGGAATTCACGTGGACAGACAAGTGTTGACAGAAGGATTCCTTTGGCTACACATCCTCTTTACAACTTGCCCATTATCTTGTGGCTCAGAGCCAATTCTTAAAACACCACACACAGTGAGATACACACTGTGTGCTTTCCACTCCAGTCTACTGATTCAAAATGGTAAGCTGACATCTCATCTGAATGAAGGGTAATGTGTGCTCGATACACACAGTGGTGGAGATTTTCACGGAGATGGCAGCTGTCAAGTTTGAACAGATTTTTTTTTCCCCCGAAGGAGGGGTATCTACCTGTTGCTCAGCTATGAAATCTGGGTGGCACCTCAGTTCTGTAAGTTGGCATCAATTTTACTGGCCATGGAAATCATTCAAAGGGAATATAGTGAAATAAAGTACGTATGAAGCAAAATAACAGTCATGCAATCTGTCATGATGTTTGAAACAACAAGTAGGACTGGCTGCTGCCAACAAAAAGCTCCTAGCAACCATTTAAGGATATTACAAAGTGAAATCATTAACATTGGGCCAAATCTGAGATTAATGTGGTGGCCAGAGTTGTTAACTTACTTATACTTACTTTTGCTCAGGTAGTTTTATAAGCATATGAAAGATTCGTATGCCATACTGGCTTGATTTTCTTGATTAACTATTGTATGTTTTGTTCAAGGATTCATGGTTTCTTCACTGAAAATGCATCTTTTAAATCCAGCTATTCTTTTTCAATCTTGGCATTCTAATCAAAAGAACCAAGTTGACTTGATCAACCTAAAGCGTGGCCGCTCTTGTTTTAGCTGCTGGTTTCCCATCAGTAATGTTCAGTTATAGCTTTTGTGATGGAGCCTATCTTCACCTCTTATATTCTGCTGTTTAAGTAGTCCATTTCTGAGTTTCTAGAAAACTCTTTTAAGACCTGGTTCTGATCCCAGGCCTAAGGTTAACATGTTAGAGGCCAGGATATACTGGTTTCTTTTATCGTAATGGTGGGTTTTAGTCTAAGCTGCCTGTGTTGTTTTTACATTTTTGAGATTTTATTGCTGCCGAGAAAACTATTTCTGGGTGTTCACATTCACCAGGAGTTGAATTTTAAGAAGAATTTACCTTCTTTTTTCATATTTCATCTATAAGTATACTGTGATTTATTTTATTGTGGTCTAGCGTATTGAATGAAGCTAAAGTTCAGGGATTATGGTTTATGACTGTGTGTAATTGATCCTTGTCAGAAGTGATTGATTCAACATGGTTCAGAAAATCATGGTTAATGCTGTAACTTCTTGGAATTAGGACAGCGAGGGGGGGAAAGGGGCCAAAGAGAAGGAGGAACTGAAAGAAAATTGTCCCTCTCAGTGTCCTCTAACAAATTTGAGAAGCACACCACCCGGAGAGCTTCTGGTTCCCAGAATTATAGCTGCACAGTAGAGCTTATTTAAGATCACCAAAAATTTCAGAGTATTAAAATCTAATAACATCATGCTCTGGCACGTGCATATACACACCCATACAGTATGCATCTGATGTGCTTGTTCCATTTCTCTCAGGCAGAAACAATAAAATTTTAACCAATGAGCACTACTGTCATGTTGTTCTTCCTTCACAGTGACTCATAGCCCTATTTAAACTTTTTAATTTGCTCTGAGGCGATCTCTCCCTCATACCCTAAATGGCAGCCCTTGGCAGCTCTGTAGGAGAAGCTTCACTTGCCTACAAACTTCCTCTGTTCCCCATTGACCTTTCATAACTATAGCAGTGCAGTTGTAAATGCACACAGGCACACAAAGAAGCAAGTCTAGTTCAGCAGAGCTTGTTTTCTGGTAAACATCTATGTAGTCAGGCTAGAAATATCCTCAAAGCTTTACACATCACATTTAACTTGGCTTGCCTCTGTTCTAATCGACAACTCCCTTTCCACATGCTCAATCTAATTAATAACCTTACCATTACATATCACTGTAGACACCACTCCTGCCAGATTGAACATTCTGTTCTGATGCGGGCTACTAAAATCTTTGCCTATTTCAGGTTATATGGAGAAGTTAAAATCATATACGGTATCAGGCTACAACAAAATTCCATGCGGATGTAGCATGATACTGTATATGATTCCTTAGTCTGTGTAAATGTCCTAATAAGAAAAGGATCTGTGCAAATGTTCAGCCCCCAGATAGACAGACAGGCTAGGAAAAAAACTTCAGTCACTATAAGCAAATATGGCACCTTCTGCACTTCTTAGGCTACAGCTTTCATAATTCCTAACCAGCAAGTTATACAGTAGGTGGAAGTTGTAATCAAACACTTTGGGAAAGCAAAGAAAACAGATTTGCCTGCATGGTTGCTAAGTTGTGGTGTAAACTTGGCTGGGTTCACCCAACACTCAGTGCAACCAAGTCATATTTTACATCTAGGAAAAAATATCTTAAGAGTTATTTAGGACAGCAACTGGAAAACAAGAACTGCAACCTAAAAATGAGACTGTCAGCGTTCCAAAGAAACTTCCTCATATCCATTCAGTACTCAGAGGCATAGTTCATCCAAGTAAGAATTTATTTAGAGAAGTCATGTTGGCATATCTGGGAAAACCCGAATCTGAAAGTTCTGAGTTTTCCCTCCGTAGCCGAAAATCCAAAACCCATCCCCTGCACCCATCAATCCGTCAGATGGTCCTATCACCAGTCATACCATCCTTCAACCGCTCCTATCCCAGGTGCAGGATGGCACAGCCTTGACTCAGAAGAATGTTGTTAATGTCTAAACTTTCATTTCTCTCTAAAATCCCCCCTCCCAATTTCCCAGGCACTAAAATGTGGAAGCTTCTAAGAAAAATGGTTTCTAAAGCAGACAATAACCTAGTCTCACAGTTAAGGATACAGAGGAGTTAGAATAAGTAAGCTATCATTATAGCTAGGCTGCAAAGAGTATTAAGTCATAATTAAGTCATAAAGCCGCCTTGAGTTATCTATAAAAATAACAAAGGCAGGACAAAAATATCTTAAATAAATAAATAATGTGGAATTTTGCCAAAGGAGCACAACACTTGAGGAGAAGGACTATTTACTGCCATGATCATTGGGTGCCTGCTTTAGGAGACAGATGGAATCAAACAGTGACAAAACAAAGGTTTTTTTTTGTACAAACTGAGGGCTATAAGACCTGAATTTCTAGGGATCTGATTGGCTTATCAATATACCTGGGACAAGTCCTATTGTTAGCTAAAGTGGGGCTTTTAGGAGGGTAACAGATCTGGGTAAATCCCTTGTCAGTGAGATTAAATGTTGGGATTGTCGGCTGATAAGAAGATGGGGGGGTTGGATTTCTCTAACTTGCAATACCCTTGTAGGGCTTGTTTGGGCTCTGCTGTGAGCTATTGAAGGTTTCTATTATTTGGTCTGGATTGGATTAGGAAGGGTATCTGGAGCAGGGTCAGTTTGATGAGATTAGGCAAAGATTTGGCCTTGGACATATGCAAAAGACAAGGATTTAGAGGCGGTACAGTTTATATTTTGTTAAGTTTATTATTTTCACCGCAATCATATTTTGATTTTGGCCTAGCATTCTGTTTGGCTTATTAACTTAGCCAGTGTACTTAGCCAAGTATGATCAAAAGAATATAATGTAACTACGGTAGGTTCTCACACCACTAAGGCTTCTGCCCAGTCAGTCATCCTTTCTTTCTGAAAGCCTTGTTGAACTCTATGGGATTCGCTTCTGAGCAAATCTGCCTCTAAGCAAACTGAGGAACTAGAATAAAGTAGCTGTTTATGATTGCAATTTATGCATTTTTCCTGAATTGTTCAGATTTTGTTGAATTAAATTCTCAATAAGCCATGTCTACTCAGCTAATGGAAAAGGGTTTCAGCCCCTCTTCTGCCAGACTTTCTGCTGTGTAAACATGTTTACACACGCCTGCCCAGAATTGTGTTGCAACATTAGCCAAGAAAACAACAAAGGAGTTATATTTACAATATAAGATTTTATTTCTATAATATATATGCAAAAGGGTTAGGATTCTTTCCTTTTCCATACAACAGAGAAGGCCTTAGTCTTTGACCTCAACCATATTACTCAATCCTCCCACCAATAAGGGGGTAATAGTAGGGCAGTACTGTAAGAAACTCTACTCATACAGTGTGCTAAGCCACAGGTAGTTGGAAATTGAATATATCACTATTCACTGGCTTGACAAAACCTGCTAAGCCCAAACACAAACAAGTCCCATTATGACGTCAGAATGCAGCAACTTCTGGGGGCTCAAGAGTGACAATAGCTTTCCATGGCTTGTCTAGAAGTGGCTGAAGCCAGTGCCTATTTTGGTTAGACGTTCTGGGGTCATAAAGGGTGAAATCATTGCATCTTCTGGCACTGTCTCTTAACCTTCAAAATGCCCCCTATGTACACACACACACACACACACAAATCACATTTGTGATCACACTCAACTTCTGGAATAGATTTTCTATACCTGGCTTGGTATCAAAGCTAAGTTGGGCATTAAGCTTGTTATTACTTATTTACTCAGTGTATGGCACCTTAAGCTTGTAGAGCATGTCCTTTGCAAACAGTGGCTTTACCCTGCTGGAAAAAAAACCCAGCTTCGTCATACTCATGAAATTAGTAACAGGCCACACTAGCCAAGGTAGTAATTGTTGAAGCAGCCATGCATTGCTTAAACCTTCATGGTTGACTATCAACGTGTTTTCATTTATGGAGGCAGGAAATAGGAGATGAAATGGACAGGCAAGGCCAGCTTACATGCCTTGGTTTTTTTTCTGTGTGATCTTTGTTTTCTCTACCAGATTATACAGTCATTTGGGAGATGCTATTCGAAATGTGGCCTAAAGCCACCTTAGGATCTTTGTCACTTGGAATTATCTGAATGAGAGTTTTCCAAGTTCAGGTCTGACTGCTTCTCAGAGCACCTGCAACAGGACCAGAGGTGGCATTCAGCCGGTTCCGACAGGTTCCGGAGAACAGGTAGCGATAATTTTGACTGGTTTGGAGAACCGGCAAAACCCCCTCTGTATGGCTGACACTGGCAAATACCACCTCTGATTGGCTGACAGCATAGCCACGCCCACTAAGGCACACCCACAGAATCAGTAGCAAAAAAATTGAATCCCAGCATTGAACAGGACCTTTGAGAGAAAGAAGGCAGGCAAATCCCATGTGCACACACATTACAGAATGGGAACCCAAAATTTGTCAATAAGCAGGACCAGAGCCAACAACTCCTTTCGTTCTTCTTTTCTGATTCACAATCTCTCCCCCCACCTGCTCATTTTCCCCCTCTTCAGGCAGTTTTTACTTCATTAAAAGTTATATGAGAAAAGTGTCCACTAAGCATTTATTGTATACAAAGAGAAAATACATAAAATTAAAAAAAAAAAGAGGAGCAAAAATGCATAGGAATGATCACATCTTTAAATGATCTGACTGTGCTTTGAAACACACCGCTCAAGCACTTGGTTGGTTTATTTTTAAATCTGTTTCTTCTATCCTCCCTCTATTCCTCGATTTATTCTTTTGTAAATATAGTTCAAGAGATATCCATGGGACATGTTTTTTCTAGGTAAATAAGATTAGGAATACAGCTTTCATTCTTATTAACTACACACCGGATATGTGCAATGTAATTTGGATTCAGGAATAGAACTTGGTCATCTATGACTGTAAGGTTTACTGTACTCAGTGTGCCCTCTACTGGACAAATCAGGCAGCAAAAGTACATCTTTGTGGCTCAGTTCTAAGCAATAAATTATCTGTCTCACCTTCTGGAAATTCATCCTAAAGCTTTGTTTTCAGAATCAGAGGTGTGCAGTGATTATCCAGTGTGACTCATGTTTGTTCATGTTTATTCTCATCAGCTCTGTTTTATAATAATTGAATATCTCACTGTCACTTTGCCTAACCCCAGATGTGTATGTGCAGGTAGGACAACAATCTGTTAATTATACAAACTATAGAAAATCCCAGCCACACCAGAGGCAGTTAGATGTTTAGTTTAGATATTGAATTATAACATCCATCCTGTTGCAATTCTATAGTTTCATATAATGGTGAGTTTATGGTTTTATCTTAAATATTTTATCTCATATATTGTATTGTCCACATATCATTATATGAGACACACATACACACATACACATACAGACACAGTGTTTTTCTCCAGAGGGTAAGCTACCTACATGGCAAGTTTTGTTGTGATTGGTCCAGCCGTTACAGAATGTATAGGAACATACATACACACCTGCCCGCCACCCACTCTGCTTTTTATATATATATAGATTATGACAGTCTTGAATCCAGATTACATGATTTCAAACATCAGCCATGTAAATGTCCATAAATATTACCTACTGGCCGGGTTTTTGGATAAGTTACAGAAAGGCATCCTATGCCTTTGCTCCTTCCATGGCATTTGCTGCAAGCATAGAAGCCATACACAAACGCCAGGGTTCCACGTGAGCTTCCTAGGCTTTGAAAAGCAAAGCAGGGTTAGATATGATTATTATTGGGCTGGGAAATGTAAAGAAATTTCAGAGCTGAAGGTAAGACTGGGAAGTGAAATAAAATCCTGGAATAAGGTAACGGCAGGACACCTCTGTATTGCTGCCAAGAAAATTATAAGATCATGAAGATACCAGGAGTTGAACTGTAATCAAAGGAGATCCAGTTTTACTTTCTGCTGGCAAGCAAGGACAGCCTTTCCTCTAAGGCAGAGTTTCTTACAAAATAACCTCTTAAGGAATTCAAAATCTGAAATGTCCTTTGATAGCTTTTAGATTGTTCTCAATCTGGCTTAACTGGGGATTTTCATTTAGCCTTTGATATGCTCTCCCCAAGGATCCACTCATTTTGTTTTGAGGCATGGGAAACTCCTGGGGGTTCTTCAAAAATGGAGGAAGAAATTGCCTTTGGGGCCTTTGGCAGATTCTTTGCATCTGAAGAGCTGAAAACCATCCGCCTCCTTTTGGCAATTGATTCCTTTGTCTTGCTTTATTTCACCAAAGCAGGGCAGAAATCCTGCTCTGACAGCAGAAAGGCTATTCCTTTCTTAGGCAGATTATTGGTTGATGGTCCAAGAAATAAGGCCAGTGTCCAAAACCTGTGAGTGAAGCTGCCGCTTAATCCAGCTAGAAAGGAGGGACACCTCTAATAGAATCACAATGCTTGCTTAGCCATGGTTCATGAAATAAATCACAAATGCAAGCAGGCTAAAACCCCTTTTGCAATCCTCTATGGCTAAATTCACATGTCATGTGAAGATTTAAGTCACTGCATTCACATAATATGCTAAACTAACCTTTGCTAGTTTCTGGTGGATGAGCATATTTTATGTGAAGGCAATCTTTGCCACTCTTCTGACTAAGCAGTGTTGTTTTTTTAAAATCCCATTTATATGCCGCCCTTCTCCGGAGACTCAGGGCGGCTTACAATCTGTTAAGCACAAATCAATGTTTGTGCTTAACAGATTAACATCGAATTGATTGGTTATTCCATGTACTGTACAAATTAGGTTAATTCTGCAATCAGATCAGATATACTGTGCAATGCAGCTTATGATTTAACCCTCACCAAGTCAAATGTAATACCGTATGAATGCCCCCCCCCCATGTAACTGGATATTAATAAAATATTAATTTCCATCAACTCCAACCACCATGGCTGTGGGCAGAGAAATAATGCAAATTACCGTGAATAATGTAGAAGGCCACATATTGCCTCATATTGTTCATCAGCCTTCCCCAATCTGACCATTTCACTCTGGTAGGGACTTTGGGTGTGGCAGGCCCAACATTTTCTAAAGTGTCACATTAAGAAAATGTGCAGCTTCCAACTCAACTGCTGTTTGTCCGCTTGGTTACCTTCCCGTCTTGTCCCTTTCCAATGAACTGCTATTCTGGCTTCGACATTTCACTGCCCCGAGGATTTAACAACTGCTTGCCGCTATTCATTTCTGCAATCTAAAACTTGCACTGCAGCTGGAGTCTGGCATTTGGCAAAACCCAGGACTGAGCACATGATACCCTGAGGCTAAAGTCACTTTTTTATTTTCCACATGTTTTCGTTTAAAGCTTTTGCTTTAGGGTTTTGTTAGTTTTTTAACTGCTTAACTTTCTAAAAGCCTGCAAAGAGTCAGATCTCGGCCTCCCAGGATGGATTGCAGTTGGCACAGTAACGGAAAGAAAGCAGGCAGTTTCTAAATAGCAGCTCTAGCAGCTTGAATATCAGATCATGGCCTGCTGGAATAGGTTCTGATATGACAAAATTGGGGAGGGAAGGAGGCGTATTTGAAGGCACAAAGCTTGCTAGCACATGGTTTAAACATGGATGACTTGACAAGGTACAACTGGCAGGATCTGTACAAACCGAGTCATAAATCATTGCTTAGAAACCACAAGGATTGAGTTCATACAATGCACACATCCAAACCAAATAAGCTACGGATCTGTGGCTGAATCAAGGTGCATAAGACTTGCAAATTTACCTTAAAATTTATCTTAAACAGCTTTTCATAGATGGGAGTCAAAAGTAGAAATGGGAAAAAGAATATTAACACACACACCCTCTTTTTCATCCTAGTGGAGCAAAACATGCTTCCTTAAGTATGCCAGAGAAGAAATTTGTCTGTCTGTGTGTGTGTGTGTGTGTGTGTGTGTGTGTGTGTGTGTGTGTGTGTTTAAATTCAAACAGGAATAGATATACAATGTATCCCATAATGAGGGAGGACTTGTAGAATAGGGCTCCTAGGATGTAAATAGAAAGTAACCATTACTAATGTTTGATGAAAGATCAGATACTGTATCTAAATTGTGACTCTGGTTGGAGTATACAAAGGGAAGGATCACTAAAATGTGCTATTTATCTTTTACAATGTCTTTAATGCAAATGTAGCAGTGTTGGGGAGTATCCCTTTGCATTTTTCCTCCTGTACCTTCTTTGTAGTTCAATATTTTAACAATAAACATGGATTTTTTAAAAAAAAAAGTAACTAGATTAATTTCCATCAGGCCAATTCCAACCAAAGATTCCAAGCTTCTGCCCTGGCTAAAATTTTCCATCCAGCAACCCAAGATGGGTGTGGGGTGTGTGTGTGTGCAGAAGAGCCTAAGGGCCAGTTCCCAGACGTGGCCCAATTCCGCGCTGAATGCGGGAAGGGGCTGCGGTCCCTCAGATCAAATCACGGGGTATTGAGAGGGTTCGGGCTGCAGCTCGGAAGCAGCCTTGCAGCTCCCTGAGCGAAGACCCAGAAGCGGCCTTCCCCCTTGCAAAGAACTAGCCGTAGCTTCGGGCTGCGACGTTACGCAAGTCCCCGTGACTCGGGAGAAAGCCCTCCTGGGAGGAATGGGCTTCTGTGTAATCTCGAGGCGGGCATCATCAAGGGAGCCCTTCAAAGCCGAAGGGGAGGCTCCCACGGCAGCAGCCGTCGCCGCAGGTCACCCCTCTGCTCTAATCCGCTCCATCAGCAGAAAACGGGCAGGGTCGAGGCGGGTGCGCACGTGGCTCGCAGGGGCTCCCCTGCCCCAGCTCAGCACGTCCCGCCTAAATGTGGAAGCGCCGCGTAACGCCAGGCCGCTGGCTGGCGGCGCTTCCAGGCTCCTGGATGGGCCTCCGGGGGTATTTTCCGCAACTGGCCCTGACTCCCCCCCGCCCCGCCTTTATTCTCCATCGGTCCCGCTTGCGGCCTTCTTCCCGAAGCATCCACGGGACGCTGCGCTGCAAGGCTCCTCTTGCAGTCCTGGCCTGGGACTACCTTACCTATTTGGTCCCCTCGGCCGGCTGTGGCTGATGGGGACGGCCGGCCACCCCGGGTACTGGGGAGGCAGGTGGCCCCATATAGAGAAGCAGCGGGTGGGGGCGGAGGGGGCCGCAACGAGCCCCAGATCCCTCCGCTCCAGGAAGGAAGGCAAATAGTCCGCAAGCCCCGCCCCGCGGGGGGGACGCAGCCGAGATTGGAAGGGGCGGGGCGACGGGAGGCGGAGGGGTTCGCGGGGGCGGAGCGGCGAGGCGGCCCTGAATCACCTTGGGGCTGCGCCGCGCCGGCTGCCGCTCAGAGAGGTAGAGACTCTCCGCGGGAATTGACCTTTGGAAGCCGGGTAGGTGAGAGGGGGGCGGCGGCGGGGCTGGGCGCGCGGGTCAGCCGGGCGCTTTGCCGCTGCAGCAGCTTCTCGCATTCCCGGCTCCGTCCGACTACTGCCCCTATCATCCCCTGCCGGGAGCGCGGTTTTTTCCGCGTCCCCGCGGAGGAGGAATTGCAACTGCGTGTGTTGCGGAGGGCAGAGGAAGAAGGGCGCGCGGGGCGGCCGGGGAGAGGCGTCCCGTTCTCCATCTCATTTGTACCCGATCTTTTCCATCGGGAGATCCAGGGAGACCATCCCAGCGGCCCCTCCGCCGATTTTGCGAGCGCAACACGTGCGAACGGGTTTCTTGACCGGGTTTATTAGCCCGTGCGTGGAAAGCTACAATTCAGCAACCCATATATATATATTATATATATATATGAATATAGTACAGCATTTTTTTTAAAAAAAATAACCTATTTCTCTGCCCTCTTTGCAAAAGGGGAGAGCGGGGAGCGGCGAGGCTGGCTCTCTTTCCGTCCCCCGAGGGAGCGGCGTGTCCCGGGCGTGGGCGCCGGCGGGGAAGGAGCGGCTTGGCACGCGGCCCTTTGTCCGGGGCAACCGCCTCCCCAGCCCCGGAAACGGGGCGGCCCCAGTGCGCCTGCGCCGCTTCGGAAGCGCGCGCTGCTGCCGCCGCCGACCCAGCGCGTGCTCGGCCTGGCCTTGGCTGGGAGCCCAGAGAAGGGCCCGACTGGAGCCTCAGCCGGCCGGCCTGCAGCTCCCGACCCCAGGATGCTGGAGAGTAGCCGGGGCCCTTGCCGCAGGCTGAGGAAGGCCGGCGCAGATACAGGGTGGGGGAGATGGGGGGACCGATGGGATGCTCTCTTGGCCCCCTTATTTTTCCTTCTCCCTCCATCTCTTCCCAGACTCGCCGTTAGCTTTCTTCCCTCAAATTTTATTTATTTAATTTAATTTATTTTTTATGCTGCTTATATGCTGCCCTTCTCCCGAAAGGACTTGGGGCGGCTTACAATAATAAAAACACACAATAGAAAAATTGAAACCGTGTTAAACTAATTCTCAGTCATACATTTAGATTTTAAATCATGAATTTAAATGCAAGGCCTTCGCTGCAGGGAAGGAGGCTGTGGGAACGCCTTCCTTTCTCAAAAGTAGCGCCCGAGGCCAGGAATTGGGGTGCACTGAGACGCCTCAGACCAGCCTGGCTGCCATCCTAGGATCTCTTGGGTCCCTGCCACGAGGAGGGGAGACGCACCAGGGGGGATCTGGTTGCATGTGGCCTCCCCTGACCTGCCTGCTCTCCCCTGAAAGGATCTGGAGAGGCAGTAGCAGATCATAAATCAAGGCAGCCAGGGTCTTTAAATATCTCTCTCTCTGCCCTGCTCTTTTTCATCTCCAGCAAGTCTTGCAAAAAAAGGCCATGAAGCAGGCATTCGATTTAGCCTCCTTGTTCTCCTCTGTTCAAGGGCACGGGTGGCTTTCCCCCATTTTTCCAAGGTTTTTTTTTTTTTTTCTCATTTTTTTGCAAGTCCCTTCACAGCTTTGTGAAGGTGAGCACGGTCTCCTTCAGACACTGCCATTTGGACATGATGTGGCATTTCCTGACATGACCTTCCTTGCTGCTGCTGCATGCTGCCAATTGCAAGACAAAAGTGTAACGAACAAATGGAATCCCCTTCGCTTTTTAAAAAAAAAATCCAATTTATATGCCGCTGTTCTCCAGAGACTCAGGGGGACTTAAAATTGATAAGCACAACTCAATGTGCTTAGCAATAGCCTTCATTCTTTGTATATGCCTGCTTATTATTAGCAGCATTTTTACAAGGTCAGCTTATTGCCCCCAACAATCTGGGTCCTCAATTTACCTCCCTTGGAAGGATGGAAGGCTGAATCAACCTTGATAATATTTGTATCTTCCCTTCCTGTTGTGGAAATGCCATGCATAGCTAAATGGCTGACCTGTAGTTTCTGAGATGGAAGTCAGTTCCCCTTTTATATTGCGTGGGTGGGATGGGGATTGAATGCTGGAACCTCAGGGCCAATATCTTTCAAAGGAATGAAAGACCAGGTGCACTGCAGAACATTAGCTTAAAATTATTTAGTAGCAGCAAAGCAGGGGTCTATCATTTGGCGCCTTCAAGGCTCTTTTCAAATGCAGGCCATGGTGGTTGACGTTTAGTGAAATTGTAGTCTTAATGTCCTCCAGGGTACCATGCACAAAAACTGCCCTAGGGATACATCTGTCTTAATAAAATAGGAAATTCCAGTCTCAGAAGTAAAGCTGGACTCTCCAGGCTTCATTTTGCTATTGTTTAGTCTGCCAGCTACATTCCAGAATCTTTCATGATGCTGCACAAGTTGGGTCCTCACAACAATTTGCCTGTTATGCTTTCCCACCCCCACTTTCCCAGGGCAAAACGCACAGGACCAGCTAGTTATTAAAAAAATACTTTTATGTGCTGAATCTGATAGACTTACACATATATTGAAGGATAAACAAGAATTCGTATTTAACAAAAGCTGGGATAAGTGGTATAAATGGATATAGGGAAAAGTGACATGATGAGCAAGC
Organism: Mimophis mahfalensis; assembly: GCA_032468015.1. NCBI lineage: Eukaryota > Metazoa > Chordata > Lepidosauria > Squamata > Mimophis > Mimophis mahfalensis. Next base: position 6,474 of record JANHFR010002030.1, on the reverse strand, counting down.
GTCTTAAAAGCATTCATTATTTTAACAGCACGTGCTAAGAACCTGGGCAAAGAACCTGAGGGGGATGGAGAGATGCTTTGTCATACCAGACGGGTCTTCCTATCCCTCCAAAGAACTTAATGTGCTGTTCAGAAGCTACAGCTCTCCAAATCTGATCAGAAAGAGATCAGATTCCTGCCCTCCTCATTTCTAAAATCCTCCCTTAAGACTCGAAGGAGGATGAGCCACTAATGCAGGCAGAGGGTAGAAACGTGATGCAATGCTCCTTACTCAGAGGAAATGACTTTGCAGAACAGTTGAGTAGAATAATTTTTACAAGTAGATCTTGGCTGTTGCATCTTCATCTTGATATTACCAGTTAACATAAAAGAGCCTGGGAATTGCTGCCAATTAAAGTGCTGTAAAAGCTTTCTAGACTCATCTTGGGCTGCATTAATATGGGGTGTGTATATATATATAAGGGGGGGGAGCGCGCACGCCAATGTGAGACCATCCACAGCTGAGGAAGTCTTCTTCCACTAACTTCTGGCAAGCATGCTTTAACCCCACCCACCGTTCTTTCCCAGGCTGGTACCCTACTCTCACACTAAATGAATTTTGGAAGATAAATAGTAGAGACTTTCATAGTAATAGTCCATTACTATTGATCAAAGGTTCTGGGGGTGCCAATTTAAGCAACACAGGTTCAGATGTTGTTGCATGCTGTGGCTTTTTAACAGGACACTGGGGCCAGTACACTGCTGGTGAATCAATAATAAATATACTTAAAAGAAGGAGGAAAGTACAGTTGCTTGTTCCAGAGGTATTCAAATCCTGGGTTTTTCTATGGCACTCCTGGCTCGGAGCAGATTGCTGGGAAAACTGGTGCATAGGATGGAAATAAGATGCAATAGCAACTGGCTGCCAGCGTAGCAGCTGGGCGCAGTAAAGCTTTGACATGATGCAGCCAACATTCAGGGCCCCTAAATTTAGCAAGAGCTTGTTCCGTTCTGCTTGCTATCCTCTGTTCCATTTGACTTTCTGAGCAGTGGTTTTATTTCTAAAAGAAAAAGTCAAATGGTACAAATGGCTAAAAATTGGTCACTTCAAAACCCATGCATTTTCAAATTTGGAGTCACCCATTCCCTTCGTTCAGAAGATCATAATTATTTATTTTATTTATTTATTCAATCGAACTTTTATACCGCCCTTCTCCCGGAGGACTCAGGGCGGTAAACAATAAAATACACATAATATAAAAATTAAAATTAAATTAAATCAATAGTTCGATTATACAAACACCCCCTTAAAATACAACCACCACCACCACCACCCTCCCTCAGCCCAGGCCGGCCATCCGGAAAAAATATGTTTTTAATTCTCGCCGGAAGAAGCGGAGATGCAGGGCCGTCCTCAGCTCGGGAGGAAGTTGGTTCCATAAGGTGGGGGCAGCCACAGAGAAGGCTCTCTCCCTGGGTGTCGCCAGCCGACATATGGGATTGGAATGTTAACAAACGTGTTTTTTAGCATTGCAGCATTTAGTGTTCTTTATCTAATTTAGCATTTTGGCAACAACTCGTAAAATATGATTTTGAAGATTATCACACGATTCCTTCTTTAACCGTTCACGTATTTTGGCCTGTGTCTCTCAGTTTAAGGCTTGCATTGTGGCCTCATAAGACCAAACTTTCTACAACAGGGTACCCTCTGCCTCTCCCCCATTAAAAAAATCAGGGTGCAGATGCACCTGTAACATTCCTTGTAGTAGCTACTGTGGATCTCTCACATGCTCATATTTCCAAAATTGATTGAGCCAAGTTCAAGGCCCTCTTACACTGCAGAGCGCAGGAAAGAAAAATGATATTAAATCGGTATGTTGCTTGCTCAGATTCATGCAAAACTGGCAATCATTAACAATTGTAAGCATTGCAAGCATCCAAACGCCTAAATTGCAACAAAAATTGACCTGTATTCTTTCCTACTAAAGCTTTGGGGGGTATTTGTATAAATCCTCCTTCTCGAGGTTATATCGAAGTGAGCATAAATAAAACATTCTTTGAAAACTCTCTTGTCTACAAAGCTTTACCTGCAAAATCCAGCATATGTCTTTCTCATCCCCCAAAGGTGAATTGATTGAGCTTACAGATACCACTGGTGAACAGTGGTTTTACAAATAGTTGGAACAAGCAGAAAATAACTTTATGCTGCGGCAGAGTTGCTGCCTCCTTAGGAATCCAGCTGCATGGGGTTTCCTGGTATTGTGCAGAGTGTTTCTCTGCTGAATTTAAAAAATGGTTCTCCATTGTGGTACTGAAAGCAAGCAGCATCTTCCATGGACGTTAAAGAGCTATCTTTGGCTAAGGCCTCCGGAGAGACAGGGGCTCTCTGTTGCTTTAATGCCATGCACACGGGCAAAGTTGCACGTAGCAACGGGGTGGAGCATCTTACAGGCTCCAGAGCTGAAAGCCGAGTCAGTCTAAAGCCCTGGAAATAACAGGAGTCAGAAGGGATTGGATTCGGAATCAAGGGCAGCTTTTCATGGCAGCTCTTTAAAACTGAGAAACCATTATTAAGTGATGGCTGTTCTTTTGGATGCTTTAAGTTCTTCCCGGAGTGAAATTGGGAGGCTCGTTCGTTATGTTAGGGAAATGCAATTCTTAAACGTGTCTTTAAAGTTTTATTTTTCTCATTTTGTTCTTCGAATTGCAAGGCTGAATTGTGGCCGTGAACCAAAATGCTCTTTTAGGCTTGGGCGTGTTTTGCCTGCGAGGTGTATGGCGTTAGACTTTACTAAACTTAAATAGCTTTAATTCATGGACGTTACACGTTGATTATTACATTTATGCCCTGCCTTTCTTTTGTACTGTTGGATATGGCAGTTATTTCGGGTTAAATATATAGTCTGACCCTGGTGATCCTTCCTAGCATAACATTCTCCCAGAATTTAGGAATGTGTACATTTGAGTTGGGTTATGCTAAATTTGCTCCGTCTCCTTCCTGAGCAAGAACGGAAGAAGATAAATAATAGGAAACAAGTGTATTGAGGAATTGGGGAAGCATCTGTTACTTTTTGAGACTTCATAAAATGTTTTATCCTTTTTTTCATAATTTTATTTATTATATTTTTTTTCTTTAACATCCATAAGTGCTGAGTGATTATCTGGGTCAATATATTTTGATGCATACATACAATTCTGATGGTTATGTTACCATTTGAATACACATAATCATACTTCATCAACTTTCTAACATTTGTGTATACATAGCAATCATAATATAATACATAATATAATCATAATAGAGCCATGGTGGTGCAGCGAGTAGTGTGGTGTATGTAGTACTTTGCTGCTGGCTGCCTGCCTGCAATTAGGCAGTTCAAATCCCACCAGACTCAAGGTTGACTCAGTCTTCCATCCTTCCGAGATGGATAAAATTGCTAAAACACATTGTAAGCTGCCCTGAGTCTTCGGAGAAGGGCGGGATATAAATGGGATTAAAAAATAAAAATGGGGACCCGAATTGTTGGGGGCAAGAGGCTGACTCTGTAAACTGCTTAGAGAAGGCTGTAAAGCACCGTGAAGCGGTATATAAGTCCTATTGCTAAGTGGGAAGGAAGGAAGGAAGGAATTTGTGGTGGCACAGTGCATATTGCCATATTGCAGGCAAACTCTGTCCACAGCCAACAGTTCAATCCTGACTGGCTCAAGGTTGACTCAGCCTTCCATCCTTCCGAGGTGGGTAAAATGAGGACCCAGATTGTTGGGGGCAAGAGGCTGACTGTAAACAGCTTAGGGTGGGTTGAAAGCCCTGATAAGTGGTATATAAATCGAATGCTATTTCAGTACACATAATATAATTTTCCTACTTTCTACTTCTTTTTTCCTAGCATTTATTAAAATAACCGCCATGTTAAAAAGCATCATGTATTATCCCTGAATACAGAGTTGCTGTTACGAGGATCACCCAGAGCCCAAAAGAGGCATCCAGAGTGCAGACTACTCTTGTTTCAGGTCGAAAATGCCTCCCCAATGAGAGCATCCTCTCTCACGCTCCCAAAGTGGAGTATTTCTGACAATTCCATGCATGGCATAGTTAGCAATAAAACAGTTGGTGGTACCTGCTCTTGAATTTATTTAGTCCAGTAACTTTTGTGTTCTTGGCTTTAGATATCAACGCTCAGCAACCATGTCTACCGAAGACGCTTTTATCCAGACTCAGCAGCTCTACGCTGCCATGGCAGACACTTTTTTGGAACACATGTGCCGCCTGGACATTGATTCCCCCCCAATCAACGCAAGGAACACTGGCATTATCTGCACCATCGGTAGGTTAGGGGTGAGCCCTCAAGTTGTGATTTTATTTTTATTTTATTTTATTTTATTTTTCCGAGCTTTCAAACTCATTCTGGAGGTGGTGACTGGGTCGGTCACTTGGGCCAGAGATTTACTCTTCTGAGCTTTCGGACTTGTGCTGGAAGCCATCAGGGAACTTCTATCTACTGGAATGTGTGCTTTGGGCTGGTCTGTGAGTCACGTTCATGTGGAGCCTTAATCAAAGCACACAGTCCAGTAGAGAGAAATTCCCTGTTGGGTTCCAGCACAAGTCCGAAAGCTCAGAAGAGTAAATCTCTGGCCCAAGTGACCGACCCAAATTCAACGTCGCATTATTATCCTTGGACACCTACATTGGCTTTCATTCGTGAGACCCATTTCAGACAATGTAAAAAGGCAAAGGCTCCCCTCGCACCTATGTGCTAGTCGTTCCTGACTCTAGGGGGCAGTGCACATCTCTGTTTCGAAGCCGAAGAGCCAGCGCTGTCCGAAGATGTCTCCATGGTCATATGGCCGGCATGGTTAAACACCGAAGGCGCACGGAACGCTGTTCCCTTCCCACCAAATGTGGTCTTTCTTTTTCTACTTGCATCTTGACATGCTTTCGAACTGCTAGGTTGGCAGGAGCTGGGAAAAGTAGTGGGAGCTCACTCCGTTACGCAGCACACAGGATTCGAACCGCCAACCTTTCTGATCGACAAGCTCAGCCTCTTAGCCACGGAGCCACCATGTCCATCTCAGACAATGTAATTTCATGTAATTTTATTTAAAATAAGGAAAGCAGATACATGCCAATTAGAGGAAAGTGCGTTGGAAACTTGTAGAGGAAGTATATGGTCATAGCTTGATAAGGAGCTAAGGACATGGGGATTTTTAAAAATGGATCTCTGCCCACAAAAGTTTTATCTCTCTCTTTTTTTTTTAGGTCCGGCTTCTCGGTCAGTAGAAATGCTGAAAGAAATGATTAAATCTGGAATGAATGTTGCCCGTCTCAACTTCTCTCACGGAACTCACGAGGTATAAGAAAAAAAAATCAAGGCAAATGGGGCAGAAATTGATGGGAATGGAAGGAGTCAGTTTCTGATATACAAGCGAAATGCCAGTAATAGAGGATTCTCATTCAGTGACCCAGATTAATCTTGGCTCCCAATTTAGGGCTGTAATTTCAGGCGTCCTGCTTGAGGAAGCAGTGCCCAACTTCAAAAAAAATATTCTTAACTAATGTAGATGCTAAAGTTCTTTGCCACGTACGCGTGGTGGTGCATTGCTGTCCCCTTTCTGGTAAAATGAGATTGGATTATTTCTTAAGGTTAAGGACTCTCGCTGCCTTCTGCTTAGTTGACTTAAATGGTCTTCCCTCTAGAGGTCAACATGGATTGGATTACCCCTAGTTTCAAATGGCTGCGGAGCTCAAATGCCTGGGTTAAACAAAACAGAATTGCGAAAATGGAATGAGCAATGGGCCAGCCTGAAGAAATCAAATTTTATTGCGTAAATAAACTCCTGGCTGTCTTAAAATAGAGACTACTTGCCAGCAAGCTCTGGACAACTTCTGGACATCTAGACCAGATATCAGAAGGTCAAAAAAAAACCCCTTCCATCTTCCTTTGTAAACTGCTTAGAGAGGGTTAAAAGCCCTGATAAGCGGTATATAAATCAAATGTTATTGCTATTGCTTCAAACCAGGACTATTCAATGCTGAAAGACAGTTCAGCTATCGCTAACCCCCTGTTACTAGATCCTGCTGCATGCCCCCAACAAGATCTTGCAACACTGAATTGGTCAGCTTCAGTATCTCTCCAGATCTGAGGTGGTTGAAACAAACCTTTCCTTCCACGCGGTGTTTGAAAGCTAAAGGAGATTTTTTTTGCTGAATATGTTAAGGTGATAACATTTTAAAGGATCCAAGCAATTCCTGGAATGAAAGTTCTTCCAGTCTGATAAGGTAGCCCACCTGTTTCCAGAATAAATCAGATCTGCCTTCGGGATCAGCTCGGTGGCCTTTGAAAAGCATTGCACTTGAAGGTCACAAGAATTGTGCTACTTTGCAGGAGGAGAGGACAATCCCACTTTCTATAAATAAGGCACCCTTCTCAGCATTACAACTTTGGTTAGGAGACGGCGGGGGGGGGGGGGGGGGGGGGGGGGGGGGGGGGGGGGGGGG
>JANHFR010002029.1:108246-122188 GCA_032468015.1 Mimophis mahfalensis | reverse complement strand
CCAGAATTCCTCTTCCAGTTATGTTAGCTCAGGAATGCTGGGAGTTGAAGTCCACAGGTCATAAAAGAACCAAGTTTGCTTACCCCTGGCTTAGGCTATAATGCTTTGTGATTCAACACGGGAAACATACTGAATACTCCTGCCTCATATTTTTCCCACCGCAACAATCTCTTTCAAATACATGCTACAAATTAATTGCATACATGCACATACATGGACGCCCTTTCTCTGTGTCCCATATTGAGCAAGTACTGGCTATTCAGTGTTCTCAGACTGAGTTATGCTAATAATCTATATCATGGAAAGATGGAATATGTGTTTCCAACTAGATGTTGTGGACAGACCTTCCTAACACCCACCTTCACCAGTGCTAAGAACAGGAGATTGCAATTAACTTACATGACAAATACTAACTATGTATTCTAATCATTTCTATTTACCTTCTGGCTTGGGTTTTTTCTTTAATGGAAGAAATAAAAATAGTAAAAAGGAGGTGTTAAAAAAGCTACCTCTTTGTGTGTCTCATAATGTTTTATTTTCTACATTCTTTGTCTGATATAATACCCAGGACAGATGGAAATTATTGATCCCAAGTGAGGTTTTCAATAAGTAAAAGAAACAAAGTTCTCCCTGATGTTCAAAGAGATATAATTTTATATTTAATAATGGTGGAATCAAAGTATAAAAAACAATTTCTGCTAATAATTGCTGCAGTGCTTGAAACAGTTTATATGCAAGTAGCAAATAATTATATTGATGATCATGTATCATTGATTATAGTCTCTGCAGGTTGAAATGGTATGAACATTTTATAAATAAATGTCAGTGAAATAATGCTACACCTATATTTTAAAAGAAGTGTTGAGCTGCATTCTGAATTTCAGTTACTGTTTGCTTTATCTAAGCACTTGCAATAAATAAGTGAGTAGTCAAGGATTATGTTGAACATAATAAAGGAACACAAATTGATCACTCATCTGTTCTCTACTTATGGTTTATTCAAGTGGCACACAGAATCATACATATACCTTACACATACAAATGTACACAAAGATTTATATGTACATGCATATAAGGAAGATTCTTAGGTATGTTTTATCTACTCTTTTTGTGTTTTCAGAATAACAAATCATGTTCTAACATTTATCTTAAACTTAAAAAGTAACCTGCCTTCTACAATATGATTTGTATGAATCCTGTTCAAAATAAAATGCATAGATTATGTAGGTTTAAATCAAAGCACATTTCTTGACTATTTTATGTTGAAAAATAGAATTTTTGACTGACAGTCTTAAATAATGACACTGAACTAGAGAGAAGAGAGGGAGGTTAGCTAGCTGGAAATCAACAATTTAACCAAACAGAGATCTTCCAAAAAGATTATTTTTCTTAAAATATATTTTAATTAAACCAATGTTTTGGCAGTGTAGGAAAATAATTAAAATATGTCCTGTACACCATTCTACTTTTTTCTGTTAAAAGAAACAAAAGAAAATTTGTATCTATGATTTAAATATTACCTTACATACTGGAAAAAAATACATTTGAAACATAGACTAAGATGTCACTGTCATCTTTAGAAATTTATCCTTTATTAGAAAAAACCTGATCAGTGTTATTTTAATAAATATTGATAAGTGTGAGCTAAGATCATTTTATTAAACTATATTTAAAATGATGTATTTACTAATTGATTAGTATCATGATACTGCCATGTATTGTGACTATTTATTAATAATCTTTCTAATATGCTTAATCATATGAAATTACAATTACCATACAAAAGAAGCTTCTAAAATGCTGTTTTAGGTTATAAAAGAATTAAAATCTGTGGAGTCCTAGATGCTGTCCAAGCTTGGTTGTTTGCTTCCAGATGTTTCATTATTCCCCAGCGAACCAAAATCAATCTAGCTTATTTCTTATAATCAGTATATAAAAGAACACCAGAGGCCTACAAGTGTAGCCATAGCTTTAATTTTATGTAAATTGATTTCATTATAACTGTTAAGAAATAAACACTGAAAATAGATTGCATTGAGCTTTACATCTATGCAAGTTAAGAGGAATTGTCATTATGCTGATATTGATATCACAGGTATTCGAATTTTCTGAACTATAGGTATGTTAACCACCTTAAGTTGACCAAACATTTATACATAATAAAAGGTGGAATCAACTAATAATGATTACCTTCATTTAGAAAAAAATTGTAGTGTAATTCGTTTACATTTCTGTGTCACAGCAAGTGGAGGCATCTACTCAACTTAATATTTGGTTGGTAGATGACTAGGAAATCTCAAGTTTGTAGAGTAGATTGCAATGTGTGACAAAATCTTGAAAAAGGAAATGGTAAACTCTATATTATTTCCCACAATCTCTGTAAGTCAGCAGCCAAACTTTATTAAAGGAGGCTCTACATTTATGTTATTTGAATTTCTGTATTTTTGAAAACTGGTGCTTATCGAATGTGGCTTCTTAATATTCTTCCCCCCCTTTTTTTCTTTTGCTTTCATTTTTCCATTTCTTTTCTTTTGCTTGTTTCTTTCCCTTGGTTGTTTCTCTAGATTGATTCTGTTGAAAATTTTACCTTATCTAATACGCCTTCGCGGGATGAAGATATCAAGTATCATCTTCATTCAAGATCTAGGTCCCCTTCCACAGCTAGTGACATTGAACCAATTGAGGTACTCTCTCTTAGAACATTTGTTTTAAGAATTGTCCGTCCCATACCTCAGTGTCAAAGCAACAGCAACTACGCAAATGTACTATGGAGAAAGCTCAGTTGAATTAAGTGGGAATTATATTCACAAATAAAGATTATATATTAATAATATGGTGACCATAACATTTTATCCTGGTGATTTAACTTATCGCAATGGATATTATTAAAATAATGGTTGGTCACATATTATTATTTGTTTGTTATGGCCATACAGGTAGCAATAAAAGAAAAACTCCCCAAACAGTTTAAAACATAAATACATACTTCCTGAACTAAATAATAATAAGAAACCAGTAATAGCAACATCATAACAAGCCCATTAAGCTCAGGTCTGGGACCAAAACCCAGATCTCAAGAGTTTTCCAGAACCTCAGAAGAAAGCTTGCCATATCTATCACTTTTAGTACATGAATTAGAATATTTTGGCCACTCATTCCTTTAGAGCACAGAAAACTTAAAAGCCATTGTTTTACTTTATGATTCTTTTTTCATTAGCATATGGAGAACAATCTGTGGTCATTATGGAGAGAGCAGAGAGAACTTACCCACTCTCATCTGTTCTGCCTTTTTTGCACACTCTTTCACGTAGCTAGACAAAGAGTTAAAATTATAATGCCCAGAGATTGTTAATTTTTCATAATGATCATAGATAATGATCATTTCATAATGATCATAGAAATCAAAAAGGGCATTCAGGTAAGTACCGCAGTTCAGACACCATGTGGAAAGTTAGTTGACTATGGGAATTAACCTGAGGATGAATTGGTTTGGACATTTAACTAGATTTAGCTGTTCACATGACATCCGATTAACCCAATTAACCATATTGGGTAAACAGAGGCCTTAAGTCTCATTGTCTTTACATAGCATACCTATTAAAAGGAGATTATTCCAATGATTTTGCAATTTTTTCAGTTCAGTCAAGCACATAAACATGCTGTGTTTGGAAGATTTATTTCTGTTTCATATGGAAAACAGATAGCCAAAGAGAGATATTACAGTGTTTTGCTGTTTGCTTTGCATCTGAATACCTATATTAATGGAATTCAGTAGTTCCTGAGAGCACTTCTATGTCCGAGCATATGAGAGAGGTATATAGTTAGGACTCAAACATATTATATGTATGTGCACAGGCAAACTCACATTCAGTGACATACTTTGAATAGTACTGTATAAACAGAAAAGTGAGACATAAAAGTAATAAATAAATAAATATATATATATAAATCATACGTAAATTATCCCTGGGAACAATATAAAACATATTCACATACACATACATGTAGTTATAGTGTCCATTATAGAAAGCAAATTGTCCACACAGAAAGCAAATACGGGGAGAAAATAATACAGTATATTGCTGCTGTTACTTTCAGATATCACTTGCATCTAGAGTAAAGCAATATTTCTTTTATTACTCTTCAGCAAGCTGTGACTTTCATTAGTTCTTTGCCAAGGGACTTAGCTTTGTAATGTTCCTTGAGGAATTCCTTCTGGGATTCGGTGTGAACTTCTGTGATATGCTAGAAGCATATCAGTCAGACTGTATTAAGCCAAGATTTTAAATATATGCTAACATCTTCACTATGGAGCAAAAATGTTTGTGAAAATGACAACAGTTTCAAAAATAGTTTATGATATAGCGTAGATGGTAGAGTATATATCCAGAATTCTAATTAAAATAACAATTTATTTCATTAGCTTGCTAGAAGCACCATGTAGTTGTCTCCTGATGGAGGATTGTTTTCTTACTTTTTGGATGGAAGCACTGATCTTCAGAATATTTCTTGGACTTTTCACAGGAACCCTAATTTCATAGTTCACATGTCACATTAAATACTCTTTCTTTCTTGCATGGTTTGTTCAAATTTCACCAAAGTATTCAAAACTGGAATACTTCTTGTATCTTTATATTGCAATTATATGCATGATTGCTTTTACTTTAATATAAATCATTGTTTTGAAATTATTTTTTCACAATTGACAGGGTTTGCAGTGTTAAGCTATTTAGCTATTCTATGCTGTAGTTCCTGAGGTTATTGTCCATTTATAGCCATCTCCCATTAGTAAACCAACCATGCTATATAGCTGGTTTTTTCCCTATTTATTTATTTTAGTAAATATTTAAAAAGAATAGAATCAAAAAGCAGTAAAAGTAAGAAAAAGGGGGGGGGATAAATTTACATGCAAGATTAAATAAAAGTGAAAGTAACTTAGATTAGTGCTACATATTTAAGTCTTCAGAACATTTGTTTGTCAAATCAGTATTCAATAATTAAAAACAATATCCAGTGTAATATGAATCAAATTAAAAATCATTCTGATTTATGGTTTTACATAAATTAGTCTGGTAACCACATGCTGTCACAATTACCTGTTAAAAATAGAACGGCAGTTGCAAAAGAATGTAACTTTTTGTCATGGTACATTAATATTGACCATGAGCTTGTCAACAGATACTCAAGCATATTTATTTCATGTATATATTATATTATATTATATTATATGTACTATACTGTATTAAATTGTAATATTTTATTTACTTAACACACATTTTTTCATCATGATAAATTAAGCAGTTGATAACAACAATAGTGCTTCAGAAAAGTTTGTGTTCCTTTGACAACATTTTTATTTAATAAAATTAAAATGAAGTGTTATCACTGTTACTGGCACATGCTACTGAGCTATATCATTTTATTAAACACCTTCACTACACTCGTAAGAACGTTAATCACACAGTTCTATCATGTAAAAGCCTTTATTTACCATAATAACTGCCTGAACTAGTACATGTATGATCCAATATTGGTACAAAGGTAATCAGCCAAACATCAGCTTAATGAAGACAGTTACACTGAGTGTGCGTGTCCGATAATTAACAAAACTGGGCAAATGTTGGAAAAAGTGCTTCACAGTGCATATTGCTACAAATGAAACATCTCTTCTCGAAAAATTAAAACAACTGTATGGTTGGAATGGTCAGCATGACTGCCTGAAAAGCTTTTCTTGGGTCTCCGCATGCATGTTGCATGGACAGCTGCGTTGCTTTGCTGGCAGCCCCAGGGCAAGTGCTGTTTGATTAACAAAACATTTTTTCTTATATGCACATCCAAAAGAATAATCCTCAGAGTCACTATGTGAATGCTTTATGCCATTTTCCCCTCCATAGAGAGTCAGTTTGCAGTGGTGGTTAAGGTGCTGGCCTAGAAACTAGGAGACTGTGGGTTTTAGTCCTGTTTTAGGCATGAAAAACCTCTGGGTAACTTTCAGCCAGTCATTCCCTCTCTGCCCAACTCACTTCACAGGGTACTTATTGTGGGGAAAAATAGGAGGAGGGAGGAGTTCTACACCTTGAGTTGTATGTTGAAAAAAAGTATATGAATAATATAATTGTTACCGATAGTTGTGTATTTTTGAGTCTATGAAGCTTTTCCAGTAAATGTATTTCTTAAAATACATTTACTTCGATGCAGTGAGTTTAGTTTTGTTAAAGGTTGTAAAGCATTTAAGTATTTTGCAAGTGAGGGAAATCGGAATAGGTTACCCAAAGTAAATGCATTTTTTAAAAAAATGCTATATGCATATTTCAAACTCTAGCATACTTTTTGCACCAGTTTGCTTGTATCAACACCATTTAACAGTGGGGGTGTGGCAGTTAATAATATAAATTAATGTTCACCATATATGTGCTCAGGTTTCAGATCATCCTCTGCGTCCAGTTCACACACCAACCATGAGATCACCATATAGTGGTTCAGGACTCTCTGTGCCAAAGGTAGTTAATCAAATATTATGATGAGAAGCTATGCTAAAATCTTAACCTCTTCTTATATAGGTAGTCCTTCACTGATGACCACAGCTGAGCTTGGAATATTGGTCATAAATCATTGCAGTTGTAAGTTGAGTCCACATGACAGGCCTTGATGTTCCAACCATTTTTACAACAGTCATTAAGAAAATCTGCACATTAGTTAAGTAAATCATGTGTCATTAAGCGAATCATGTGGTTGTAATTCTGAATCCAGCTTATCCAATGGAATATTATGCCAGAAAATAGCAAAAACTATTGTAAAATATGAACATGTAACACACAGGATTCTGCAACTGGTTGTAAAAGCAAACCAGTTGCCAAGCTCTCAAAATATGACCATGTGACCTTGGAGGTGGTGTGGCAGTCATCACTTTGAACTTTCCTTAAGTGACCAGTCATAAGTCAAGGACTACCTGTATCTACTTTGTTGACCTTCTATCATTTATTTATGAATAAGGATGCTGTTAGAATCAGTAAGAACTAAACCCATTTTGGAAGAAACAATTCTATATGTTATAAGTGTTCAAATGTTTAAAAAGATCAAATCCAGCTTAGACAACATTTATTTCCTTATGCCAAATTTGAAAAGATTTGCTATGTGCTGGACTAAATGTAATGAAAGGAGACAGATTATATACTTCTTTTGTCACTTGTCCATGATTTCTACTTCATTACAGAAATGTAGTAATTATTCTCTGTATCAAGAGGTCAGCATTTCAAGGAAGCAAAATGCTTTGCTGATTATCAAATGGTCTTGAAAGTTAAAAGAAAAAAAACAACATTTGTTTCTGCATAGTTTAATAATAAATATTCTGCCAACAAGTCTTCTGGTGCATTATATATTAATTTACTTTGCTGTGAAAAAAAGAAATTTAAAACGCAAGGTAACTGTTTTGCCTGTTCCTTTTTTGGATAGTGATCCACTGATTTTGAACATTTATTTGATTCTTTAGACTGTTTGTATAAAATACATAAGATGTAAAACTATTACAAAGTTACATACCTGACTTAATAGAGAATGATGATTCTGTTCTCTGAATAGAACTGATTATGATTAAGCAAGTGTAAGATATAGCTTGGAAATTATGAAAGTGAAAAATAAACTCTAATTTTATTAATGCAACGAAACTAAACTATTTATATAATATGCAGCAATTTAACAATGATTTTTTTATTATCAAAGCGCTTGTCACTTAATCAGTACTTTTATTTGTTTTACAGCCTAAGGCCCATCAGTTTGTAGTAAAATCCTTTAATACCCCTACCAAATGCAATCAGTGCACATCATTGATGGTTGGGTTAATAAGACAGGGTTGTACCTGTGAAGGTAAGGTCTGGCATCTGTTGTTGTTTTTTTACAGCGGATTATATTTATTATATGATAGTAATTACATGTTAATGCCATTTTTGAGCTGTGTTACACTCTTGTGGGGGGTGGGGAAGCGAACAACAGCTAGCTGTTTTGAAGATTCAGGGACAAATTTCCCTAGCTTAGTATAATATGCTATAGTTGAATATATCATGATATTGTTTGGGATTAGTGATAGCAATAGGTAATGCTGAGAGAACCAGTGATCTGCAACACCACATTATATGGTCCTTGGTTCTAGTAATGAAATGTTTTTAAAAAGTACAGTCAAAAATCTGAGCATCTGTTTCATTGGCTTCAGTATCAAGAGGGTTTTATGATTGCTGAACCTTGCCTAAAACAAGGCTTTTCAGTAAATGAGCAGCTGGGTCAGTAGAGAGAAATTAAGTGAAAATAGAGAAAGGAATTTAACTTTCCCTGTGTAGCAATCTCAGTTGTACTGAAACCATTAGAAGCTTGGAGAATATGATATATGAAGATGCATATGTTTATAAGACAATGTTTATCACCCTGCTTAGGACTCCTAGAAATTTCATATACTACAACATAGGTGAATCATTGGGCTATCCAATTTATCAAACTGAACAAAATATTTTTATAATGAACTTTTCTTTATGGATGTTCATTTTAGCTCAAGAGAGTAGAGCTGATAAATGTGATGTGGAAGATATATATGAAGCAACATCTGATTCTGTTAAAAAGTAATTTTTTCAACAAAAATTCATCTCAGATGAATTAGACAATTAGTTTTATATTCGTTTCTTATCCAAATTCCTAAATTGCCCTTTATAAATTAGCAATTTAAATGTTGCAGTTGTATAAACCTTCATTGGGAACATATATATTTGGAATTTCTGGGAAATGGCTCATTTTAGTTTATATGACTATGGTTTTAATAGCCCAGAAGGTATTAATGCAGTGAATGTACATGTTTATCTATAGCAAATCTGGCATGGAAGTTTACAGAGACATACATTGGCTGCATAACAAATAGTAGACACATAGTTCCATTGGCCAAGAAAAATTGACAAGGGTGTTTGTGCTTATTGTTGATTTTCATATTATTAAAATAATTACTGCACAATCAAGGATAGCTGTACATTTTCATTACAAATACTGTCTTTCCTCCCAGTCTGTGGATTTTCATGCCATGTGACCTGTGCAGACAAAGCACCAGCAGTATGTCCCATCCCACCTGAACAGACAAAAGGTCCTCTAGGGATTGATCCACAGAAAGGAATAGGAACTGCTTATGAAGGGCATGTCCGAGTGAGTCTAAGAAAACCTGTATTGTTTTTTTGTTTACCATTGATATTCCCATCTGTCTCTCTCTCGGGGGCCCCCCCCCCCCCCCCATTTCTTATAATTTTTACAACAAAAGTGTATATTGTGTGAGTGTATGGGTGTACATTCGATATGTATGTGTACGTACACACTCACACAGTAAACTCCAAGATGTCTCCAACTGTTTCAGAGAAAAAGCTAGGAGTTGGTACTTCCATACTGTCACTGGTATTGCAATTTTGTACTAGTGTGCTAATGTCTATCCTATTGTACTCCATTATCCTACAAAGGTGGCCAGTGCTCCCTCCATCTGGCTATAAAAAATATAAGCAGCTAAATATCCTAAACACTCACTGATTAATCTCCTGTTATATTTGCTTTTCTCCATGGGGGAAAAAGATGGTGCCCTCCAGAGTGACTGGAGAGGACATGAACTGTGGCACAACTCCAAAGTGCCTTAGCTGCAGAACAGAATAAGAAATCCCAAGAAATGGGACAAACTAGGGACTGTTGCCAGTGGGAACCAACTGCCTTTTACTTCCAGAAGAAATGCTACTAAAGTTTCACTGCAGCAATACTCCTAGAATTGAAGCTGAGTTGTAGTTAATTTATTGAATACCTATTACTTTGTGGGAAGTCGGCTCTAGCACTGATCTCAGATCAATGTAATCTTTCATGTAGAAGAGGCATCAGTTTCTTCACTGCTCTATTTTAAGGAAGACATGACCATTAAGTCAACTTATTTTTATAGTATAAATGTATATCTTATTGACTTGGTCAATGGTTTCTTTTCTTGTATGACTGTTGAAAGTACATTTTGCATATTATGCTAAGGTATTAAAATTGTTTGCCTGTTTTGATTTTTTTGCGTTTAATTAAATTAATGTGATTAATTTTATTTTAGATCCCTAAGCCAGCTGGAGTGAAGAAAGGCTGGCAGAGAGCCCTGGCTGTTGTCTGTGACTTCAAGCTCTTCCTTTATGATATAGCAGAAGGAAAAGCATCCCAACCCAGTGTGGTAGTTAGTCAGGTTCTTGATATGAGGTAGGAATTGCACACTTTAATTTAACACTTAAGGCAGCAAGTTCTTCTCTTTCGAGTCTCTGCTGGTATGAATAACATAAAAGTTGACCATTTTCCTATAGCCTATCCTATCCCTTTTTGATAATCTGTACTTAGAAGGACATCAGCAGTAGCTGTGGCAGAGTATGGAAATATTATTGAGCTTTAAGTATGGTGAAAAATTATGGAAGTAGAAGCTGAGTTTTAAAATGGTAGTGATTGTTGCTTCAGGTAAAGAATCGTAATCTCCTTTTAAGTGGAATTATTATTATTATTATTATTATTATTATTATTATTATTATTATTATTATTATTCAGTAGGACTTCTTTTTAAATACTTGCTAATTGCACTTAGATAAAGTGGTGTTTAAAAGTTTGTGAACCTTTTTGAAATGTCAGTATTTCTACATAAATATGACCTAAAATGTGATCTATTCCCCACACAAATCCATAAACTAGAAAAAGAGAACCCAATTAAACAATTGAGGCTAAAATATTAGACTTGTTCATTAGATTATTGTGTAAAATGATCCTGAACTGCTCTGTGGGTGTGGTTTGGTGGGCGTGACTATGTGGTCAGCCAATCAGAGATGGCATTTGCTGGTTCTCCAAACCAATCAAAATTATTGCTACCTGTTCTCCGAAACCTGTCAGAACTGGCTGAATACTACCACTGGGAAGGATGTAAACCTTTGCTTTTAGTAGCTGATGTAAAACCCTTGGACAGCAATCATCTAAACTAAACATTTCTGATAGCTGTTGATCCATAGAAGAGAATGTACTGTACAGCTCAGGGCTGATCTGTGTCGTTAGTATTCTTTGAGCTTAGTTGTTTGTTTTCAGATGGTTTATTACCCAGCTAGGTAACTGGTGTGCACTGAATCAGTGCATCATTAGTGCATTAACATTTGCCAGCAAACAACGAAGTTCAGAGAGTGCCATAGACCCCATATGTGTCAATCAGTCCTGTGTATTTGTCTGGAGACATTTTAGCCCATGTCTCCTACTAGATGATTTAGTGTGCTTCCTCTCATTCTTTAGGTCCTTCTACAACATTTCTATAGAATTATGGTCAGGAGTTGGACTTGGCCATTACAAAACCTTACATTTCTTCTGCTTTAACATTCTTTGTGTGCATGACTTGTATGTTTTAGATCATTTTGCTACATGACTGACTTTCTCTTGAACTTTAATTCATGGACAGATATTCTGATATTTTCCTGGCAAAATTAAGAACTCATAGGTCCATCAATACTGGCAACTCATCCTGTCCACATGCAGCAAAACAGGTCCAAGTCATGATATTGCTACTACCCTGATTTTTTAGATGGGATGCAGTTCTTATGCTGGAATGCAGTGTTTGCCTTTCACCAGTTGTAATGCTTTTCATTCAATCCTCAACATTTTATTTTGACCTCATCTGTCCACAAAACATACTTCTAATATCTTTTTGGCTTACCCATATGATCTTTTGCAAATTGTGTAGAGCCAGCAATATTCTGTCAGAAAAGAAGTGACTTTTTCCTTGCAACCTTTCCACACGCACCATTGTTGTTCATTGTTCTCCTTTTGACATTCACAAATGCAAGATAGAGGCCTTTCTTCTATGGGTAATGTTCCTTAGGCATTACCCTAGTACGATTTTAGTTGCTTGGTCACTCTGACGGGGTTTATTTGCCTCCATTTATGTACAATCTGCCTGATAGTGGTCTAATAGTCTTTCCAACCTGGTGGGTATCAATAACTGTTTTTCAGGGGTCCTCAGAAATCTCCTTTGTTTGAGCAATAACTCACATTTCCGCATAGCTGAAATGTGAAGATCAGATTTTGGTAGCAAGCACTCAGAATTCTGTTATTTAAATAAGGCGGGACCTTCCACTCTCACACGTGTCATCCCATTGCCTAAATACCTGGTTCTAGTTTTCTCTTCAAATGAACTAATAATCCTAAAGATTCACAGACCTTTGCTACAACAAATAGATCACTCTGGATTTTTTCTGCAATAAATAAATGAATAAGTATATATTTCTTGATTTGTTTGTTTAATTAGGTTTTCTGTATCTACTTTTAGGTCTTTTGTGAAGAACATATCACATTTTAGGTCATGGGCAGCTATAGAAATGTGATAAATAATAAAATTCTAAAAGACTTAAATTTAGGAATTAAAGACTTGTTGCAAATAATATTTCAGAGTGAGTGATATCTTCAAAGTAATAAAATTGATTGTGCAGTCTTCAGTGATGGGGATATAAGTATAGCAATATTATTTTGAAATTTTCTTTTAAATGTAAACAAAAGTTTATCGGAGTTTTCTGTTGTGACACTTCAAGTGGGACTATTGATTTATCTTCCATTCTTACTTTTTGCCCCCTTATACCAATAGAAAAACAATTTGACAAATGGATAGCAAACATTTATATGAAGAAATTATTTGGTACAGATATTGAGTGAATGTAATGTACTTTTATGGTGAGCTAAATATAAAACATCATTCGAGCTCTATGTTGTGCTGGTATGGTTTTCTTCCAGAATAGAGGTTCTTAATTGAGGTCAAGCCTTAATTGAGGCTTGGGGCCTGTGGATTGATTTCAGGGAGTCTATGATCTTGGATCAGAAAAAAAAATAGCAATTTTTATTTTCAGTAATTTCTATCTTGACTTATTGATGTAATGGATTAATAAAGAAGAACATATCTATGTTACATATTTATCATTTTGAAAATTGTATTTGAGCATAATTGGTTTCTGTTCGTTTGTTTTGCAAAACAATTTGAATCGTGTTTTTTATTTTATAATTTGGATACATTTTTCTGAGAAGTCCATAGCCTGACTCTCAAAAAGATCCATTACAGAGGGGTTAAGAAACTCTGCTCTAGAATGTGAATAATTACTGTTCAAATATAATAATCTCTCACCAATGTCTTTATAAAAGGGATGAAGAATTCTCAGTGTGTTCTGTTCTGGCTTCTGATGTCATCCATGCAAACCGAAAAGATATTCCCTGTATTTTTAGAGTAAGTAATTCTCTATTACAGTTGCAACAGAGTAGACAGTAAATTATTCTCCTTATATTCATTTTTTAAAAGTTAATGGAAATTTCTCTATTTGTTATTCAGTGTGGTTTTTGTGGTTTCCTTTGAAATGTCATATTTTTATTGCAGCTTTCTATGAAAAAATATAGGAATATCAACAAAGTCTGATTTTAATCCTCCAAAAACGGCAAAATTAATTTAATTAGCCTTCAGAGTTCTTTAAAAAATGCTGTTCAGGTAGTTCTCAAGATATGACAGTACACTTAACAAATGTTCAAAGTTACAATAGACACTCCCAAATTGCATAAGACCCTGTTTCAAAGCTACAACTGCTGCAGTGTCTTTGTAATTATTTGCCCTTACGGCAGCATCCCACCTCTCTACCTCCATCCCACTCCACCATGGCCCCGTAGCCCTTGGGCCTGCTCCTCTCTTATCTATCACCCATTACACTTACTTTCTGAAGC
The DNA here is from genome assembly GCA_032468015.1 of Mimophis mahfalensis. Classification (NCBI taxonomy): domain Eukaryota; kingdom Metazoa; phylum Chordata; class Lepidosauria; order Squamata; genus Mimophis; species Mimophis mahfalensis. The sequence continues at coordinate 108,439 of JANHFR010002029.1, read as the reverse complement.
TCTTCAGACCTCATGTTGGAGAAGGAGGACAAGCCATCTTTCCCTGGGCTATATGCAGGCAACCGTCGTTTTGTATTGCTTGTGGGCTGGAACATCAGTGGTGGTATCCTACCAGCTCGGCCCGGTTCAGGCAAACCGGTGACAATAATTAGGGGTGGTTCGCCCAACTGGCAAAAACCACCCCTGGCTGGCC
>JANHFR010002029.1:78670-97820 GCA_032468015.1 Mimophis mahfalensis | reverse complement strand
TGCATAACGGAGTGAGCTCCCGTTACTTGTCCCAGCTTCTGCCAACCTAGCAGTTTGAAAGCATGTAAAAATGCAAGGAGAAAAATAGGGACTACCTTTGGTGGGAAGGTAACAACGTTCCGTGTGCCTTTGGCGTTTAGTCATGCCGGCCACATGACCACGGAAATGTCTTCAGACAGCGCTGGCTCTTCGGCTTGGAAAAGGAGATGAGCACCGCCCCCTAGAGTCGGGAATGACTAGCACATATGTGCGAGGGGAACCTTTACCTTTACCTTTAATTGTACCCAATTTAAAATTTTCTATTGCTAACTCTCTGCAGTGGGAAAAAGATGATCCTGCTTGGATTTTTATGTTTTTCTTAGAGGGTGATGAGTTGGTGGTTCCTGAGACATCTGATAACAGTCGAAAGCAAATGGTCCGAAATATTAATAATAAACGGCGCTACTCATTCCGAGTGCCTGAGGAAGAGAGAATGCAGCAGAGAAGGTCGGTATTCAACCTGTACTTGTCTTCTGTCCATGCTTGTAGGCCGTGAAGACTGTTGTGTCCCGTCGTTGTATTTATTTTTTTCTTTGATTGTTCGGGGGAAAAAACAGATTTCTGGTCAATGCATTCAAACATTTGTCTTTTCTGTTATATAGTGTGCTTTATTTATATTATGTATAACCCAAAACTTAAATTTATTTTAATTTAAATCTCAATGCAAAAGAACTACTGTAAATTGGAATGCATGTCTCCAACTTCTGTACATAAGTACATTTGTGTGTGCATGTGTGTATATACTGTACATATGACTGATAATAAAGTTTTACAAAAGAAATTTATATTGCTAATTATGCATAATTGTCCAGTTTTGGTATTTTATTTTTTGCACAATACCTATCTGATTCTCTCTAATATTTCCCGGTGCTCTGATGATAACAATTATTTTTCAAATGTTGTGTAGTTTTCAGGCAGTAAAGGGGTCACCTTGCAAGATAGCATTCAGAGTATATGAAAATATTTAGAAAGGATTCTTATTTTTAAGAAAATACTTTCAAGAAATACAGAGTTAATTTTTCAGCATTTCTCACGTATAGGCTGTGCTGATAAAAGTTTGTATATAATTATGGGAAAACAGGGAAATAATTGAACTTGTTTGTTCTCAACTCAGCCTTTTTTCCCCACTACCGATGAGGCTTTTTTAGACCAATTTATGACATAATCCATGATTAGAACCAATTTTATGCTGTCAGGTTTTCTAAAATGCTGGAAACTCAAGAATTTCCCTTTGTATCCTACAAGAAGTTGGCAAATTTCTCTAAAGCTCTTTAAATTATTGTAAGAGTAAAATGCAAAGAGTAGTGCTATATTCTTCTAATCCTTTTCTTTTCTTCTATCCTTCATCTCTGCCTCCATCTTTGCAGCATCCGATCATCACTGAGCCCACTTCTACACCTTTTCTTGAATGTTGTCTCAACTCCCTCCCGTAGCGCACTCTGAAATCCAGTAACCATGTGGACTTTTTATGAACATGAGCTGTTAAGCTTTTAAGCCAAACCTCTATTCTTCCTGATCTTTTCCTTCCCATCAAGCTAACAGCTGAGATAGAATCAGTATCAGAATTTAAAAGTACTCTTCTTTAAAAATTTAGCCAAATATTTGGCTATTTGATTTTCTGTTGTAGAATAATGTATATGACTAGCATTTGTGTTTACCAATAGCTACTTCAACATACAACACCTGAATATTTTCTTTTGCAGAGAAATGCTGCGAGATCCAGAAATGAGGAATAAATTAATTTCTCACCCAACTAACTTTAACCATATAGCACATATGGGCCCAGGAGATGGTATACAGATCCTCAAAGACCTCCCCATGGTAAGTAAACAAAAGAGAAATTAATTTGAAATATTTTTTTTTAATGTATTGATTTTCTGTCCTATCACAATCTCACAACTCTCAGCAATTTACATAACATGCAATTTTTAAAACATCTGTGTTTGAGTAAAACAACACAAATAAACAAAATCATAACATTAATGATCAACATAGCAATAAAATGATTTTTTTAAAAAAATGCAAGATGGCACAAAAGGGAAGCATCTTTGGTGTTATGTTCTTCCTTTAATATTTCAAGGAAGAAAATGCCATTTTGCATGATCCTTTCACCCTCACATCAAAAATCTCCAGTCTCTCATTTCTTTTTTGCAATTGCTTCCTTACTATCACTGCTGATATCGATGACCATTTACTTATCACAGCTTTCCCCCCACCCCCATCTTCTCTTAACCCTGCCGTTCTGTTTCTCCCAATTTCCCACCATCACTCCTCCCCTGGCTGGGGAGACTTGTAATTTAGCACATCCAAATCAGTGGGATGGATCACCCTGGCATTTTGTACACCATTCTACCACTGTGCCTATTCATTAGTGAACGAGTCAGTCAAAATCTTCTTTAAATTCAAACCTGGTCAACCTGCTGTTTCTGTTTTGTATGACTTTACCTCTTAGCTCAGGGGTGTCCAATCTTGGCAACTTTAAGACTTATGGACTTCAACTCCCAGAATTCCTCAGCCAGCAAAGTCCATAAGTCTTAAAGTTGCCAAGATTTGACACCCCTGTCTTAGCTGTTTCTGACTGGCCTGTCTTTGTGTTGCAGAACCTTCGGCCTCAGGAAAGTCGGGCAATGTTTAGTGGTTCTGTCAGTATCCCTTCAATCACAAAAACCCGCCCTGAGCCTGGACGCTCCATGAGTGCTAGTAGTGGCTTGGCAGCAAGTAAGTTTTCTTGGTGTCAGTCTCTTTCTCTATTTTCCTTGAGAAGGGTATACTGTTACCTCTGCATTTGTCTGCTTCCTGAAGAATGTATTATGAAAGTGTCAGACATTTTGGTGGTCAAGGATATATAACCGTAAGAGCAAAGGGAATTTAGTCAAGAATTTATGGAGAAAAGATTAGTCATTCTCTTTGGAGAGAATACAAATATGAACGTAATGCAGATTTAATAATTTTCAAATGCAATAACACTGGATTTATGTATATATAAGAGCCGCAGTGGTTAGAACATAGCACTGCAGGCTACTTCTGCTGCCTGCCAGAGGTCAATAAAATGAGGGCCCAGATTGTTGGGGGCAATAGGCTGACTCTGTAAACCGCTTAGAGACTGCTGTAAAAAGCACTGTGAAGTGGTATATAAGTCTTAAGTGCTATATGTTCAGCTGTTTACAAGCAGTGTATTTTTGTTAATTTCTTAGTTAACTTTTGGAACTCCCTAATATTGAGAAGACACATGCTTATGAACTGAGATCAGGCACATATTCCATATTTTTAAAAGGGGGAAATATATTTGTTTTTGCCTATTTGCCATGTTTCACTATTATGAAATATATCAACAGAGTACCTAGAATAAAGCCTTACAATCATATAAAGCCTTACAATCAAGAGTATTTGTATTTCATCCGAATATGAAAAAGACCTGCAGAACTAAGTACTAATCAGATTTAATCTTTTTAAAGAAATGAGTTGAGCCAGAGTCCTGATAATTAAATGGAAGCGCCCATGGAGTTTTCTTGGCAACAGTAAAGAAGTGTTAGCTGTAAAACCACTTGTTACTCAGTGCATATTGCTGTAGATAAGTATGAGGAAAATCAAAATCATAGAAATCCCACTATTTTAACATTGTATGCAGGGATTAAATTGCAAAAAGATTAATTAAATTGCAAAAAGATTAATAATATTGATTGTACATATCTTATTTAACATTCTGTACTGTTTTTATTATTGGTGTATAGCGGTCATGGTACTGATGGAGGCCTAATCAGGATTGACACTAGGAAATGTGGCATTAGCACAATACTTTCAGATATTGTTCATCTGCAATGAACTGCTATAGGAGCAACATTTCAAGAAATGTTGGCAAAATATTTGAGATTCAATTCAAGTGGAAGATGTTAAACCTCTCTTCCTATACTTTACCCCACCTAGCACTTTCTACATAACCAACACAGAGATATTAATTCAACAATGCATATAAAACTGTTTTTATTCTTGCTGAAATGGAGGCTGCGCTGGAAGGAGAGGAGCCTTGATAAAAAGGAATGACGATGGAAAAACAAAACCGGCAACCATCAGTAGACCAAATAATGGTAAAGGATGACAGTGAACACTGTGGGTTAGTTTTAATGCTTTTACATGGTATGTAGTTAAATTCTTGGGTGCATTTCTAGGAACATCTGCACAAAATGGTAGTGCTTTGCGGAGAGACTTCTCAGGAGGTAGCTATGGAGCAAAGCGTCAGCCAATGGCATCCCCTTCAGATGGCTCTTTGTCTTCTGGTGGCTTGGACCAAGGCGGTGATGCACCAGTGAGGGAGTACGAGAGAGAGGTGGGTATAAGCTCCAGTTTATGCTTAAAGTAATCAAAAATAGAGACACAGAACGACTGCCCTTGTCAATAACTGAAATGGAAAGTATTACTCTGTAAAATATGACAAAAGTTCCAGTAGCATGAATTACACTGATAATTTTGTTAGCAATAGCTAAATAGCTTCCATATGTTTTAGATCACAGCACCATCATATCAAACTTGATTTATGAAAATTATATACAACATATCTGTAAGTCATCTGATCACAGAAGGCAAGCCTTAAATTTTTGAATTGTTTGGCCTGGGGATCAAGTTGTAAACTTCTCAAATGGGCTGAATCCCCTATGGAAACAACCACCAGATTAAAAAATGTTTTGTTGAACAACCGAAAAATAATCCAAGAAACTATTTGGGGAGATTCTTGTTCATACAAGATTTTTTGTTGTTGTTGTTATTGTTAAGCAATTGTTTAGGAGTATATAGCACAGTACAGTACAAACAAAACCCACTTCAGGAAATTACGCAAATAAACATTTATATAAATGTGATTATAGCATGTATAGGCATAGATGCAGATACAGAAAAATGAAAATTAGATCAACAAAGGTCCCTAAATGTATTAATTGCCACCGAAGTTTATAACAACTCTAGAAAAATGTGTGCTTTTATATTTGGCAGATTGTGAATATAAACACAAGTTCTACTGTATTAGTGACACTATTGCGAGGACTCAAAATGCCAAGAGTCCCAAAACAGACCTTCTAGAAAGTTGTTTGTATAAACGTATAATGTGCTGTTTGTTTTCATCCCTCCAAAAGTTCAGACCAATGCACTTGGGGAACAAAATTAGGACCATTCTCTTGATAAGGTAGAATGGGTATTCTTCACTGCCTATTTTTGATAGGGTTGCTGGCCAGGCAGAGAAAGGAGAGGTACCACTTGGCATTCCAATCCTTCCTTGTCCCGTGCTTCTATAGGTTTGCAAGCCTCCCTTGTTTCCATTTGTGCCACCCTACTGTCACTAATATGTTCTCTTCACGTGTTTTGGGCTGCAGGACTCTGACTCTCCAAGGCATTCTACAGCTTCCAACAGTTCCAACCTGAGCAGCCCTCCCAGTCCCATTTCTCCTCACAAGACCAAGAGCCTCTCCCTGGAGAGCTCGGACCACGTGAGTTGGGACTCATGAACTGCTTCAGCATTCAGATTTGACATCTCAGCAGCTTTTGGTCCCCATGATTCTCCATTGGCTCTCATTCTCATCTCCTCTCAGCTTCCCTACAAGAATCAACTGTGGGTGGGAGGGGGAGGAAGAGAACATATGTGCCAGAATTGGCACCAGTAGCGCAATTCTCTTCCCCTCCTAATAGTAGCCAGCAAACAAAAGAAAACCTTGGTGGAGGGCAGCAGAGTAGTTGTTATATGAGAAATATTGGTAATTTCTATTATTATCAATTTTATTTCATAGGATTATGAAATTCCATTGTCTGGCATATTATTGCAATACATCACAAGGCAAACAAAACATGGTAGCATAGGATGATATATACAATATGTAACAGGAAACCAGACAGATTTGCTATGGTACACGAGACCATATTTTTTCAGGAATAAATACAGCAACATCCTCCATGTTTGATAATAGGGTGAAATTTGCCCTGCTAAGGAAGATACACATGCTTTCAGACACTCTGAATGTCAGTCTGATTGCTACCAGTAAATCTTATTGATTTGGGGGGGGAGGGGAAATGATGCATATTTTACTATAATAGAGTTTAAGTAAATACACAAAATTAAGAGTTAGTACATATGTATATAATAAAAGGAAAAGCAGCATTGTAATGCAGCAGAAGATGGATTCCTATTTAAGAGATCCTTTAATTTAAAATTTGTGGTGTTCCTTTTTTCATACTAAATAATCTATGGATTGAGAGTGTGATCTGAATTTAGAACATGGCACTGGATAAAAAAATACATACAGCCTAGATGAAGACTCCATCCTCACAATTTTTGCTCTGTGACATTTTCTCCTTATCAGTAGAAAAATGAAAGCCATAAGCATCATTTTAAATTATCTTTGCCTGTTTTCCACCTGTTCTTTATTTTACAAGCAAAACCTATTTTTTACTAGTACACGGATGAAGTAAACAGAAGGGTATCCAAACAATTATACAATCTCCCCAGTTGAAGTAAATGCAAATAGAAATGAATGAGCTTTTGGAAGATTAGGGCTAGGCTTTCAAACCCATTTTGCCTTTTAATCACCACAAGCTCTTAAGTAACTTTCTTAGTTAATTAACTACATTCACTGAATACAAGGATCATTCAGTCCGAAATAGCAGTTTGTAGTTTGTTCTTGGTCATTGGAAGTTAACATGCCGCTTGTAGAATTGTACTTTGCTAAATTATTCAAGACTTCTAAAGATTTTCACTGCGGTCAACTGCTCACCCATCCTGGTCCAGAATGCCCATTGTCTTTGATGTAGAATTCTGGTGGTTGAATCTAATAGAGAAAGCCTAATCAGAGCACAGTATTTCTGTCTGAATAGTTGAAATCCATTGTCAAAAACAGTGGTAAAGACAACATGCAGATGGAGGGGAAAGGCAAAACCCTTTTTCTTCCGTGTTATTGAATAAAATAATACAATTTGCATTTTCACACTAGATGAATGTGAATTTTCTTTTTAGAATCATTGCTTCTTTAGGCTAGACTTAAGCTCAAGTTGTTAAAGTATTCAGGTGGTAATTTTTTAAAAAAAAAAGAATCGTTTCTACAAGTTTTATAATATATCATGGATACTGTCGAACAATTACAGTTAACATCAGTGGAAAAACAACAAATCTGTAACCATTTCCTAGGTCATCTCTGAAAAATTATCAGCTACAATCACACAAAATTCTGATTAAGTACTGGACGATAGAGATCATTGTCTCTAATCATTTAGGTGTATTTAGTCTGTTATTTCTGTGTCTTTGTTTGCATTTAGCTCTTATTCTGGGGAATAATTGGGAGTAGGAGGCAAACTTAAAATTTTGCTATTAAGCATGGTATCCTAAACCTGTCTGTTGAATTGAGTTTATTAAGAATCTCAGAATCGTCTGTTTTGTCACGACTTAGAAACAAAAGATTTGATTTCAGAGCTACCAGTTAAACATACTAAAAGAATTTCCTGCAAGTCTTTTCCAAGGAATTGAGTCACAGCAACAAGAACAACATATAAATGTTGTTAGCTCTCATCTTATTCCAAGATCCTGTTTCAACCCCTTCAGTCTTTCCTACAGTGATGCTCTTGCCATTGTCATTGCACCATACCATGGCGAAAAGGATAGCATTCCCTCCACCCCATATTGGCTCGTGTTTTTAAAGGCTTCTGGTTCTAGCTTTAAATTGCACCTGGCTTGCAGAATTATTGATTTCAGAAATAATCTTGGAAGCCCTCAACAAGTCCTATGGCAATCAAGCTATGGTTCACTTGAAGACATAGTTTGTCACACGTACAAACAAGAGCTAAGGGGACAGAACCTGCAAGTTGGAAATAGTTTTGCATAACATCCAACTATTTAATAAGTGTTAGGCTTTGTGAACTTGCAATACCAATATTGATAAATCCTTGGGTACTTTTTTCCAACTGTATCCAACACAAACACTCTGAAATCTCTGAAGAGTTAGCTAGTAATGTTGGGGTTTGCAGCGGTGCATTTCTCAATTTTCATTCCTACATTTTCTGTTTCTCCAGGCACTTTCATGTGCTCTGATTGAATCCTGACTAATTCGATTAGGATCTCTTTTGTATGCAGCTTGAAATTATACTGGCCCTAAATGAGAAGTTTGCTTTCGGGTTATTCACACACATCATTCATTGCCCTGTTATATTTAAGAGGTTCAATAAATTGGATTATAACTGAACCTCAGATGGTTCGCCACTTAAAACTCTGTGTATTTAAAATAGAAACAATCTATACACAACATTCATGTTTCTTTCAGAATATATTCCTATTGTATAATTTTATTCTGAATCAGTCTTTCATTAATGGCTTTGTCTAAAATTTGACTGATACATTATGTTGTATTCCTATTTTATCTTTTTTTTTTTCTTTTCTTAGAACAGCAGGGTTGGGGGGGATTCACTATATCATTTATGTTAAACTCAGGTATTTGGAAACAGCAGACTAATGTTTTAATATGATACATATTAATGCAATAATGTACTTTTGGGTATGTGATTCACCAGAGAGACATCTTAAGTCACAAGCAAAGCTTTTGTTCCAAAGTCAAAAACTTGGGCGATAAATTAAGGATGGTGGATGTTAAAAATATTTGTGATTTTTCAGCTACCAGATTTCAGGGATAATATACACGTGTGTAACAGCAGCATCAGCAGCAGAGATTTTTCCTTTTTCCTTTCCTTGTCTGCTGTTTAATGAAAAGAAATTGGCTTGTTAGGATTATACCACAGAGTTACCTCTTTATAACTGGGGTCCTTTGTCTAGGTGCACAGTTTGGAAACCCCAGGACATGCATGTGCCTTCAGAGGAAGGTTACTGAAAGGCTCCTGGCAAAATCTAGCCCAGAGCAACAGGACTAATCAAGGCACTGCCCTGTCATCATTTGGATTTTCCTGGGAAACTAGGTTTGCAATTCTTCATCTATAGGGGCCTTCAGGAATCAGTTAAGCTGGAGACTTTACATTTTGGGGGACCATGTTGCATGTTAAAATGATTCCACGCACACACAAAAATCATTGCTTTCCTTTCTCATTCTGCATAAAAAACATAGTCACACTGATGAGGAAGCAATCCACAACCAAAAAAATGCCCTTGGTATTTAACAGAATTGTACCTGCCTTTTTATGTACGATTTCATATCATTTATTTTTTAAAAACAGATATTTTTAGGGATTTTTTTCATTGTAATATTGTTGTACAGTTTTGCATGGCCTAGATGTAATCACTTTTTTTGTTTTGGTTTAGAGTATAAAAGCTGACAAGTGTGTGCGTGGGAGGGGGAAGTTTCTGCTTTGGCTCTTTTCACTCGTCTTTTCAATTCATGTCCTCAGTGTTGTAGAGGACATTGTAAGAGATTCTCTGCTCCAGAACAATGATGTAGATTCTATTGCACAGAAATATTTAAGGTGGATCAGTCAAAGGTGTAATAAGTGGCAGACCACCAATATTTTACATTGATAACACTAAATATTAACCTACTTTGTTGTATTGCAATAAAACAGGGAAATACTAGAAATTCAGATCGTTTGTCTTCTTTTCCCTTCCCCCTCAGATCCATTTATGGTAAGAGTGGGCCCATAAATTCAGCTGTTGAGATCTTAATTTCTTAGTGTGGTGGGCCAGGAAACTTTAGGGAGTGGTTGCTCTCTTCCAAAGCATCTACTTAATTTAAACCATAGACTAATCATACTTTGCCATTCTGTCCTTGTTTGCTCAAAGCTGTTGAGGATAAAAAATTTAAGCTCATCATATTTTTCTCCAGCATCTGGTTTCAAGCAATGAATCCAGATGCATATTGAATATACTGCAAATAGAGCTTAATGAATGGCTATTTAAAGGACAAACTCAAAATATTAATTTGTTCTTGTTTACTGATACACTTGAACAATCAAATAGAAAACAGGAATTTATTGTGTAACCCTATAGATACAGCTTTTTAGTTAGGAAAAATAGAGCAGAACTGTGAGGTCACTTTTTTGTTGTTGTTAAAACCTTGCCATCCCCACCCCAGCCCACTTCCATCATACTACTATTTGCCCAGTATACTATTTACAGTAGTTTATTCTATAAGAAAGAATTAGGATGTCAGCTGCTAAATATCATAGTTGCGGTGCACATTATTCCTGCACACAAACATTCCTGCCATTTCTAAAAACCTGTAACAGAAAACCCCATGCCTTTTTCTATAGCAATTACATTGTTAAATATCCTGATGGTTCGAACATCAAACTCTTTTATTTCTCTAGATAAAATCAAGCATGCTTTATCTCAAAAATAATTTGAATTCACATAACTTACATAGTATTGCTATTGTCTTTGACTGAAAATTTAATGACATGCAGAACTTCAGTCATGAGATGTTCAGAGAACTTAATGACATCATCACGACAGAGTGTGTATTTCTGATTCGCTTTGACGTAGACCTGTGTTTCACTGAATCTCTCCTCTTGTCTAGAAAATCACTTCATAAATGATGGGTGAAGCGTGGTCAGGTCAGGTGAAAGCAACCAGAACAACTCGTGAATAGTCCCAACCAGAAGCTTTAATACTAGTTTCCCCACTACAAGAATCTCACAGACTGCATTCCTTGGGAACAGTCAGATAAAAGGCTTCAAGGATTCTGGGGGAGATTATTTTTTGTGACAAACAGGAAGAAAGTGGTTTTCTTCTCTTGGTATTGAATTTTTCAAATACACCAAATAGTTTATTCCTTGTAAATGAGATTGTAAATTTCTTTGATTAAAAGCATTTGGATAATCACATCTGGAAGAGTGGTACTTTATACAGTAATGTTAAATTCCTCAAAAAGCAGATTCCTATTGGCAGTTAATATTTTTGGTTTAACAAGCCCCTTGTCAGCTTTTTATACTCTTAGTAACGCTCATATTCCATCTTTTCACACATTTCATCTCTCTAACTCTGATATTGCAGCATAGAGTACAGAATTTTAAAATGTTTATTTCCTGTTGAATGAAATGAAGATTGAAGTGGTCTAGCAGAACAATGCACCAGATTATAAATATTTTATCATTTACAACAATCTATTCATTTTTCTATGAACTTGCAGTCCATGATATCCTTCAATGCCATCAATTTGCACTATGTGAATAACACAGTAAAGTTTCAAAGAAATAAGATCAATTTATCTAAATGCATGTAAGCATCTACAAGAGATTTTAGGCAGCGAGAGGCAGCAATGAAATAATAAAATGACCAATAGCCACCCTTCCCAAATCCTTGCTAATATGACAACAAACTATCATATTGAAAGGCAAGTAGAGCGAATCAATAAAAAATACTCATACTATAGACGGATAGAAAATATGACCAATTTATGCATATGACCCCCGTTCAGCAGCAAGAGAGAATTGTCCGCAAAACCTGCTTGCTATAGTTAAACCTTTTCTCACAATCGCTTCGGTGCCTTGGGAGATAAGCCAAAATTTATGTAAATTGGAATAATGGCAGACCTTGTGAAGCTGTCATATTATTATTGGAAAGACAATTTTTCTACAGCAATCTACAGCAACTCTCCACCCATTATCCTAAATTCTAGTAGGAAAATTGATGTAGGCAAGAGAAAATGGGATGTATTGGTTATTATTCCTTCCTGCAGGTTTTATACTTTCTGGTGTAACATAAAGGTATAAATTCCATTTAAATTACTACTCACTGAAGAATTCTCCCCTCCCAACTTACCAGGCTCTAATTGTGGCAGTCTAGAAGCAAATATAATATGGCTGTACTATGGCTATATGGCTTCTGGGACTGACAGTTAACACATTCAGCAACAGAATTAACCATCTTAAGTGGAAAGTATTAAAGGGACTAGGTCAGAATTCAGCTAAAGAATGTTGCAGTTAAACTTTCTGGTTTCAGAGCAAGTGTTTAATTATTTCAAGCCATAGGGCAACTCTTGCTATAATTATGTGCCATCATTTTTGATTCCAAGCAACCACATAAGATATATTTTCTCCAGGATGATCTATCCCTGACCTCTTTCAAATCTCCCCACAGTGGCATTCATCACCATATAACTGAATCCATCTACCTTGTTGCTGGTCATCCAATTCCTTGTTCCTTCCATCATTCTCAGCAGTAGACCTGTTTTTCCAGAGAGCTGCGTCTTTGCATAATATGTCCAAATTAGTTTATTTTGAACCTGGTTATTTGTGCTTCATCTGAGGACTCTGGATGGATTTGTTCAGTGAATCAATCCATCAGTTTGTTTTGGTGGCTGTCCAAGGTGTTCTTAGGAGTCTTCAACAACCACCACACATTCAAAGGGGTCAAAACTCTTCCTAACCTGCTTTTTAAAAATGCAACTTTCCAACTTAAAAGCCCAATTTTTGCTATTTCAATTCTTACTTATGTTCAGACAAATCTTATACTTGGCATAATATTTTTTGACACACATTGTAGGGAAGCATCTAGTTTTCTAGAGGTTTTGGCCTTCAACTACTAGAAGCTCCAACTGCAGCAGGATCAACAGCAAGACTGTAGGAAGCACAGCCCAAAACATGTGCAGAGTGCCAGGTTGCCTACACTACAGACCATAGCAATATATCTCTAAAGTATTGCTTTTAGTAAGAGTCCAGATGAAGCCTACTCATGCATTCACATCAACACATTTTCAGAATCTATAGAGGAAAGCAAGACTACAAGGCCTTTGACAACAATTTCCTTTCTTTGTTAAGTGAGCATTGCACATTCTCATCTGAGGCTTTTCAAATTATTAAAACTCTTTTGGGAACTAAGTTTGACTTTGGGGTTAAATTAACAATTATTTTAGATAAAAATAGAAAAGGGGTATAAATTGAAAAATCAAGTTCAGATGAACACACGTAAATATCAAGACTCTCCTATTCAATGTATTGTGGCTGTAGTTTATTTGCATTGAACTATGTCTAACATGCTCCTCCAACTGTCTAAAGACTGTAACTAAAAAAAATACAAGATTCTTATCACCGAGTCAATTAACTGCACCAACACAACTACACCAACACAATATTTTGCACAAGCACCTCTTTATTGCAAATAAGTTCAAAGTTGAACACTTACAAAATTCATTTCATTTGTTTATTTATTCATATATATATATATGATATATATATATATATGTCTCATATATATATATGTGTGTGTGTGTGTACATGTATGTGTGTACGTGTGTGTGTGTGTGTGTGTGTGTGTGTGTGTGTGTGTGCACTGAGCTATTTAAATGTAGATCATGCTTTTCAATGCAATTCTGAAACATAATTGATACTGAATATACATCTCCTGTCTTCATCAAAAGTTGCTCTACCAAATATGAAGACGGAGAAATTACAGTTTTGCTCCTGGGCTCTTATAAATGCCACTGAGCTTTGTTTCTCTAAATCTCCATTTAACCAGTTAACCCAATTTTTGAGAGAACCTCGTTAATTACATTCCTTCTATTTATAGCTGAAAGAATCAAAAGATAAGCAACCAAATGTCAAGGTAAGATGTTCTACATACACCAATGAGTTGATTATATCAGATTCTTTAAAATCTTGTTTTGTTGAGCACCAAGAGACTCCACATATATAAATTTCACACTGTTCTATAAGAAAATCCCAGACATTACAGACTCCCACCAAATATCATACAAAAATAAGGTTTTGTTGCACATTATGTTGCCATTCTGTTCTTTGCAGTATGCAACTGCAGAAGCCTTTCACTTTTGAAGAAAACTGAAAAAAACCTTGAAGATGGGGAAAATAACATTTAAAGAAGTACAAATAGATTTCTATGCCAACTCATTTTGACTTATGTTCCACCTCAGTTTTGTTTTCTTAAAAAAAAGTCAACTCAGCTACCAATGTTAAAATATGAAAAAGACTGCCAAGATCTAGGACAGTATGAAATTCAGCTGTTCATTTTTTGCCTCCACATCTTCAAACTAGCAAACCACTATTTTTTAATATATATATGTATAAAACAGGAGATACACCTAAAATCTGGTGAGAATGTTGAGAGGAACAATTTCCTCAAAATTATTCTGGTTCCAGAAGGTCATCTGTTGCATTGCTAAAGCAATTCTGGAGGCGTGATAGGGAAGAAGAAATAGTACTGTGGTGTGCCAGAGCTTGATGATTGGGCCATATTCATAAGACAGTAATATTTAATAGTTCTTTTGTGCCACTACTAGTTTTTGGTCTTTTTACTCCAGTATTTACTGTAGGCTTCTTGAAACATATCCTTGCATGGAATTTTGGCCTTCAGCTTGGAGCATATGAGAAAAGAGCCACCCATTTTCCGATGAAGAGAATAGGTCTCTTCTGGTGGAGGGACCAACCTGTGCTTCAGCATGATTGGGATTAATCCATGTATCTTTTCAGTGGTCTTTTGAGAGCCAAAATCAAAAGGTTCTGAGGATGCAAAAGCTTCTCCAAGAATAAGGACAGCATCCAAGTGGGCATCTTCCATAGCCTGATTAAAAACAAAGCAGAAAGTGATTGTGATAGGCTACTTCAAGCAGGTCTACTGAAAAGAAAATGAAAGAATCAATAATCACCAACACAAAACGGCAAAAATGGCTTGACAAATAGCAGCAGTAGTCAAAATCCAGTTCTGGAATTATAACTCACAAGTAGCGATTCTTGGCTTCATATACAAGATAGACTGTCTTCTTAGCACAGTAAAGGCAATTGTGGCTGGCAATATAGTGCAGAATAATGAATGCAAGTCTTAAAACAGGACAGATACATGACATGTGTATACCCTCATCTGATTAGATGGAATTTGAACAGCCAGGGTATCATATAATTCCAATCCAATTCTAGATATTTTTATTCAAAATCAACATAACCAAAACAGTATCACCAGCATGTCAGTTTTAAACATACACTTAGAATAGGGAATATGACTATATAACTGCAGCTTTTTCAATACACAGGCCTCAAATTATAAAGAACAGCAAAGAGAAAATTCCCTAATTTATAAACCAGTCCCTCGTCCATTTATTTATAAAAATTTTCAGCTGAAATCTTTTGCTGCCTGTTACTAAATTTTGAGTTTTCAATATTATATAGAAAGTTAGCACCTGCTTATGTAAATATTTGATGGTTTTGGATTTTTTTATTGCAACTCGGATTGCATTTTTAAATTTTAGATTGTTTCCTATAAAAAGGCTCAAGCCAAATCTGAAAAAATATCACTTGGCAGAGAAGTCTCTTTTCAAGATCACCAGGACAGATGTTTGTCCTGCCATAGATTAGCAGCTAAAGTACAGTTTCTGAATTGTCAAGATTTTTTAACATGACATACGAGGGAAGATATATTTTTTTTATTATTACCACCTTAGATTTTTGCCTGCTTGTAAGCAAGAAACCGGAACCACAGCTTAAGCCAACTAAGGCTTCCAGATTAGTTTTAGCTATTTATGTGAAAGGAAGAGAGAAGTAGATGGAGGTGGTTTCTGCTCATCCAAGTGGGCAACTCAATCACACATTAAAACAGAAAACACTTTTGGCAATCTGGCTTATTAGATGGTAATGCAACAACCTGAGTAGCTATGAAACAAACAAAATGTTAAAATGTTATGATATTTATGTAGCTACTTAGGAAGCACATCTCAATTATATTAAAGTAACTAAAATATATTTCCAATCCTCAAGGCATGTCACAACGTTTGAGCACGCCTAATGTTTGGAAAGTTGAAAAATTTGACACCCTATAAAGCAGACATTTTTGTGTGAAAAGGGATATTTATTGCATTCTCTTCTATTGATTGAGAAAATCAAACTCAACTCCTAGCAGTAGTGAAGTAGGGACTGTTTGGTTCTGCAACATACCTTGTTTTCGTAACCAGTTAAAAATTTCATTTCTATTGATTTCTTTAGCACTCTCTCTCTGTCCATGTCAGCAGCTGCTTTGATTAACTGTAGGAGGCAAGAAATAAAAAGCAAATCTAATTAGGCATTTTTAGAGTCAAGAAAAGCATTTACTTCACAAGGAAGCAAGTCACCCTTGTAATATCTTAGCAATTCCTAAAAGGTATTGGTTTTAAAAAGCAAGAGCTTCTGTTGTCTCCCAAAACATGCAAGGCAGAATTTTGAACCCAAATTTCAGAAGAAATATCTGAATATTTCTCCTGGGAGGTCAGTACCAAAAAACTAAAGTAAGATTTCCAAAAGGAACACCAAAAGACGTAAAAAAATAATGTGATTTTAATCACAGAAACCTATATTAGATCTGGATCCTATAGAACAAATATCAAACAATTGTTCATATATAGATAATCAGATAGCCATTTTCCCTCTATGGCAATTTGATTATAATACATATATTATACTACAACCAAATTATCATAGGAGGGCTGGGCTATTATGATGTTTAGTTAAATATGAACAACTGGTATTATGAACATCCATCTGGGTTGAGAAACAGCATGTAAATAGGAAAAGAAAAGACAGAAGAAGAGGACTTCTCAGAAGAAAAGTCTGAACTTAATGATTAAATATTTTTGGTTCTCTTTTAGGACGCAAAGGCAAGAAAAGTAATGTTGCCTGAGATATGGAGTAACATACTCTCAAAGCTTAAAGCTATAAATGTAGACCTTGGGTTACGACTTCATTCAGCAACTGTTACAACTGAGCTGAGCAAATGGTACTTACAATTACAATTGAGCTGAATGAACAGTACTTACAACTGGTCCTCAGACTTCTAGGCATCATAACATTCCTGCAGACAAGACTGGATCCGGGTGTCTGGCTCACAATTATGACATCAGTGAGCCATGGTCACGTGATCACCTTTTCTGCCATTCTCTGCCAACATTCCACAAACAAGATCAACAAGGAAGCCAGCAGGAAGTTGGAAGTGGTGATCATGTGAGGCTCTTGCTTAATGTGATAGTTGATGAACAATGACAACCAGGACTGCTGGAACTGCAGTGCTAAGCAATGCAGCCACATGATATATTTTATGACCATGTCTCTTAGCAATAGCAACTCCAGCTCCAATTCCCACTGAACCCAAGGACTACCTGCAAGTTGAATATAATTTTTTAAAAATCACAAAAACTATGTAGCAAAAAGCTGTTATTATCAACTTGTCACAAGCTCCACAAAGGCTCTATAGCCGTAATGGTGAACCTAGCTCAACTCTGGTGTGCATATACACACACGCACGTGCCACCAGCCACTTTGGGTCTCTGCTGTATATGTGTGGGGGCCAGGGTGCATGTGTGGGGTAGGGCATATGCACGGGGCAGGGTGCATGTGTGGGGATGTGCGCACATGCGTGGGGGACACGTGCAAGTTGCGGGACATATGCGCATGCATGGGGATGCACACACATGTACAGGAGGCAGGGCACATGCACGTGGGGGAGCCACTCGGAGACACACGCATAATGCATATTGGGGGTGCATGCACATGCGCACACTTTGGGCACTTGGTGCCAAAAAGGTTAGCCATCACTGCACTATAGCAATTTAGAGCCCTTACTTCTATGTAGGTATCTGTGAACTTCTCATCAAAGCCACGTGTTGCTCCAAAATCCAGAAGTGCCACCTGGAAAGAGAGATGTACAAAATTTTCTGAATGAAAGCAGAACTATAATAGTAACAGTAACTCCAGTAACTAGTTATTTCTAAACGAAAGGTCTGAAAGAATGCTCATTCTAGTTTCTCAGAAGCTACATTCTTCATCTACTTTTCATTGGAATGGCTGAAAAATCCTAAAGTGATAACAATACACTACATTACAAAATAGCACATCTTATATTAAGTATAAAGTAAAGGTAAAGGTTCCCCTTGCACATATGTGCTAGTTGTTCCTGACTCTAGGGGGCAGTGCTCATCTCCATTTCAAAGCCAAAGAACTGGCACTGTCCGAAGATATCTCCGTGGTCATGTGACCAGCATGACTAAACACTGAAGGCGATGGAACTCTGTTACCTTCACACCCTATTTTTCTACTTGCAAATTTACATGCTTTCGAACTGCTAGGTTGACAGAAGATGAGACAAGTAACGGGAGCTCACTCCGTTACGCAGCGCTCAGGATTCGAACTGCCGAACTTTCTGATCAACAAGCTCAGTGTCTTAGCCACTGAGCCATCGCGTCCCATAATAAGTATACTACTGGATAAATAAACCAATAAAGTATTTTGATAGCAACTGGAGAGGCATATATAGATAGTCCTCAACTTACAATCATTCATTTAAAGACCGTTCTAAATTATAAAGGTAGTGAAAAGTTACTTATGACCAGTTTTCACACAACCACTGTAGCATTCAGATGGTCACATGATTAAAATCTGGGCACTTGACAACTGGCTTGTATTTATGAGTGTTACATTGTCCCTGTCTCATGTGATTTGATTTCTTCCCAGTTGGTTTCCACTGGGGAAAGCCAGATTCCCTCAACCACATGATTCACTTAATAACTGCGATGATTTGCTTAACCAGTGGGGCAAAAATGGTGGTAAAATGCACAACTCAGTTAACTGTCTTAGCAATGTAAACTTCGGGCTCCATTGTGGTTGTAAGTTAAGGACTATCTGTAGTACAAATAGGCTATTTCATCTGGTAGAGCAATATTTTAACACTGGATTTAGAGACCAGGCTCTGTTGTCTTATTGTTTCTGCAGCGGGAAATTACAGTTTGGCACTTCAGATAAAGATACTCCCTGATGATGCTATCAAAGATCCTTATTAAACAATGACCAGAAGGCATTGAACTTCAGAATAATGTGGCTCCTCAGTGATCAAGGCTATCTGATCCTGCATGTTATTTATCTAAGTTACCATATACCCAATACCAAATAGGCTCTTTCAAGATTTAATCCCCTTCCTTCTGCAATTATGGATAGCAAATATAAAAAAATTCTTGCAGTACTTAAGTAGACTTAATGGCAATCAATAACATGTTTTTTTCTAAAAGATAAGTTCAATGAAGAACTTCACTCCCAACTAATTCAGTTAGATGAAAAGACTGCCCAGCCTTTCCAATCAATGGTATCTAGATTTTTTTTTTAAAAAAAAATCCCATTTATATGCCACCCTTCTCCGGAGACTCAGGGCGGCTTACAATCTGTTTAAGCACAAATCAAT
>JANHFR010002029.1:0-19349 GCA_032468015.1 Mimophis mahfalensis | reverse complement strand
AGGTTTGCCTTCCGAGCCTCAGTCATTATTTACCTAACTAGATTAACATTATGTTAGGAATGTAAGAATAACTACAATTCTGACTGTCCCTGACTTCATGGCAGACATGTTGACTGCCGCTGTTCCTCATCTTTGGATGAGGGGGATTTTCCAAGTCAGGGAGGAGAGATGCAACTCTCCTTGACCTGCAAGGTGCCCCCCTTTACTTCACCACCCCTACAGGGCAGCTATGGCTCTTCTTGGAGTCCTCTAATGGGGAAAGCTCAGAGCAGGGCCGCGGAGCTCATGGTCCTAATCTCCAAAAGCAGCAGTAGCACAACCAGAAATTATCTTTTTTAATTAAAAAGATGTTACATAGCATATACAGTATCTACATGTACTACTGTATGTACCACTATATCTACTTCAACCTACTTTATATGAGCTCTTGTTCTATTTTGGAGGGAAAATATAGTGAATTAGACCCTTTCGTATCATGTTTTATAAATAAAATCCTCTAAGTGTGGACTTTCTGAAGATCAGAAACTAGGACAAGACAAACTGTCCATACTTCCAGAATTCTTACTGCTAGCAAAACCCAATCTAGTTTTATTAACAGGCATAAAAACTCATCCTTTGATGGAGTACAAGATAAGCCTCCAGAGGATTCATGATTAAGGAATAAAGCAGTCCCAACTTACTCCACTGATCAAGTCTCAATTCTTTATTGAAGGGCTTATTTATTTATGGGGTCATTCAATAATGGAATTATAACTATATCATGAGTTCTCTTTTCCTTGGGTCATTTTTGTTACATGAGCAATGCCAAATAAACTATTGTGATTACAGAATGGGCAGATGAGACTGACAATGTGACATTGTTTCACACATTATTACACTCATGTGATTTATTGGAATTTTGGCATAGTATATTATGTGAACCCAGTTTAAAGGTCCACATTAATCTTTGTGAGCTGTGATACATTTAGAACTCTGAGAACAGTTTATAGGCGTTCCCACCAATGGTTGAAATGGTGGACACAGGCAGTCATTTAACAGAAGGCTAACTGGCAAAATTATGTCCCATCACTATAAAAACCTACATAGTGGTGCTTTGCATCACTTTACTTCTTGTTTTTGTTTTTAATTGAAAGGATATTGAAAGAAAATAAAATCAGGGCTAACATGCAACATGTGGTTGCTAAGCATGTTGAACCCATAAATATCAATCATGATTTGTGACTTAATAAATAACATGAATCCAGCCAATTATTCAACAAATCATAGTTACATGAAATCTGTCTATGAATGACATGGGAACATAGCCAGAGATACAGATACCTTCATTTAGAGCAGGGGTGTCAAACTCATGTCGCCACAGCAGCATCACATGACACATCAGGACTTTTATCCCCTTTGCTAAACCGGGCGTGGACATGGGCCGGAAGCCTGACAGACTTCAGGTAGGTAAGCTAATCTATGTCAGCACCAAGCCTCCCAGTGAAACAAGCAAAGGATCACTCAAACAGCTCTGCCGTTTGCAATTTGCTTCTTGCTGGTTTTACTGTGGAAACTAGGAATGTCAAAAGCTCTATGATAGCCCATGGTTAGCTGCTATATTAGAGATTTGAACAGCCTACTTCCAGTGGGGTAGTTGTAGAAACCACAACTCCCTATACTCTGCTGTACTTTCAGACAGTTCCTGTACTTGAACTGTATTTCTCTCAAAGACTGCTTTTTCAAAGTTAAAAAAAATACCCTGTATTATTATTACTGTGCGGTTATATAAAGTGGACTTTAAACTTCTTAATACCAATAATCTCTCAAAACAGATTCTTCATTTTACTTTAAGGTAATGCAATCAATCTACCTTCTACACAAAGTAAAAAATTAACATATGAAAAATATGAAGAGGAAGGTCATCAATAATAATTCTATGCTCCAAATGATCTGGGTGAACTCAGCTCTGAATATGTGCAAGTAGGTTCCAGATGCATAGATCTTGTTACCTGCACCATTGATAGTCTGAAGAATCAGCTGTGAAGTTCCAAGAGAAACTAGCAAAACTGGGTTTATTTGTAGTCTTTCCTGTGAAAAAGGTATGGAGTTAAGTGTAAAATTCACAAGGTTTTGTCCAGTGAAAATTGGCCTGCTGCCCGTGGAAGCTCTTAAACTGGATCGCCATTATTCTTAGATGTATAACTGATGAGCTGCAAGAGTGTCCATGAAAGGTTGCACAAGATAATCTGTTGAAAAGTAGAAGATCAGGCCAAAGGTGATAGAGATGGGAAGGGCTGGTAGTGCCTTCTTAAAGACTGCAAGCAATAGAAGAGTTAAGCACAGACCCTAAGAGAAGAAAAAGGAACACATCAGCAGGAATATACCTAGCTGGAATATTTTTTGTACAGATAAATATTAAAAATATGAAAATCTTATGATATTTTGCCTAGAAAGATACAAGAAGAAATGAATTAGAAATTATTTCATCTGAAGATAGTGATTCATGCCTTTGCTATTAACTCTGCTGGGTTCCTGCAAATCGGCATACATGGCCAGCTACCCTATGAAGATGATCCAAAGCCTACAGCCGGCACAAATTGTAGCTGCTGGATTGCAGCTACAAGAAATAGGCTTAACAAAACAAAATTGAGACCAGGATGGTCCCTACCATATTAGCTTACCTTTTACTGCTTAACCCGGTGTGAGAAAAATAAGTGTTTGCCCCGCTGTGTTATTAATGTTGTATACTACTTGAGTCCCCTAAATATACTTTAGCTCAGTGGCGGGATTCAAATTTTTTTACTACCGGTTCTGTGGGCATGGCTTAGTGGGCATGGCTATGATGTCAGCCAACCAGAGGTGGTATTTGCCAGTTCTCTGAACCAGTCAAAATTATCACTACCAGTTCTCCAGAACCTGTCAGAACTGGCTGAATACCACCTCTGCTTTAGCTGCCTAGAGGTACGAATGAGTATATATTCCTAAACTATGCATTCTTCTCTTCTTGCTTCTGTTGGGGCATTTTTAATATCTGGTTGTGTACCAAATATTTAAATAAACATTTAAACCAGTGTTAAATGTGCATTTAAACAATGGCAAGCTGGGAAATTTGGTAAGTGGAAGTCCACACATCTTAGAGTTGCTAAGGTTTTGAAACACTTATTTAAATAGTGAAAAAAGAAAATAATATTTAGGTTATCATCACCTTTCAGATCTTAATAGTATAAGCTAAACAGGATGTCATAGCACCCTAAAGATTCAAACTGACCCTGTTAAAAAAACCCACTCATTATCATTTAAGTAAGCTCTCCCAATCAAGTATGATCCCAACTGTATTGGGAGTCTCTCTTCAGTCTCAAGTGTTCAAATGTCTAGGGCCCAATATTGAAAATCCATGCTGCTAACCTTGTTTTATAGTAGGTCAAAAGACAAAGCAGAAGAACAGGTATTTAAATCATTTTCATTTTTTCTCCCATGCCAAAAAATAATCCCAGAAC
Source organism: Mimophis mahfalensis (assembly GCA_032468015.1). Taxonomy (NCBI): domain Eukaryota; kingdom Metazoa; phylum Chordata; class Lepidosauria; order Squamata; genus Mimophis; species Mimophis mahfalensis. The sequence goes on along the minus strand of JANHFR010002029.1, from coordinate 15,873 downwards.
AGGTCACAGCTCTGAGATAACTTTTATCCTCAGGTTTATACTCAAAAGGAAGCACGACAGGGAAAGAAGCCAAAAATACAACGGTACTGGCTTAATGTGTTAATTTTACTTACTATGAGGATGGCTACAAAACAAGCCAATGTTGTATTCCAGTCCCCACTAGCAGTGGCAGCTGCTTTGCCAACAAGCACGCTATAGAATATAAAGTCTCCTAGACCCAGCTTGACTCCTCCTATTAGAAGTAAAAATAATTTCATCACATAGCTGCATATATTTTAAGTTAGGTTTAAGCAAACATAACATTTATGAACATCAAGAGGCTATCAGAAAATTTCCTTTGCACACCAAATTTTCTGACTTTTAAAAATGAGACTTTTACTTTTATAGGTGCTGTTTACCACTTATAAAGATCTACATGGCATGGGATCAGGCTATTTGTGGGACCACCTGTCCCCCATTGTTACTTCCCCACAACCAAGTCTAGCAGAAAGGGCATGCTCTGTGCTCCCTCCATAAGATTATGCCATTTTCTTGGACCCTGGAGACATGTTTTCTCTGTGCTGCACCCAGCTTGTAGAAAACCATCACTCCAAAGATTCTGAAGACCCCAACGTTTTAGTCTTTCATAAGGCTCCGAGGACCTGGCTGTTCCTCCAGAATTTTGTCCAGGAAGTTGGACAATATCTGTGGGGTTCTCGGTGCTCTCTGAGCTTGGTCATTTTCTTGCAGACATTTCATTATCCAGCTAGGTAACATAATCAGTACTAAAAATGAGTGTTGGATCTCTGATGAGAAACTGATCATCTATTCTAGACCAAACTAAGTCCAAAAACATTAGGGAATTCCTAGAAGTCTGGCACTCCGACAAATCAGCCATCAAAAAGCACAAACAATATCTACATTCAAGAGAGACAATCAAAAAGCTAAAAATGAAACAAAAAGGTCAAAACACTCTTTGCCAGCAATCATCACCCAGATCAGCAAAGATTAACATCAAGATTAATACTAGACCGACAATCAAGTAGTAAACAATTCCCTAATCAAGGAACCACCAAGAAGATGCCCACCAGTGCTGGCAGGACAAGGGCACGTGTAACATACAGCAAATTCCACTCCCTTGTAGCACTGATGATGTTATCTAGTTGGATAATGAAACATCTGCAAGAAAATAACCAAGTCAAAGAATCCTGAAAGGGCTCCAGTTTAACCCTGATTTATAAACATTTCTTCCATTGGTAGGCACTATCTATTGGTGATGTAATTTTATTTGGGAGTTATTATGTAATCAGGACCTCATGAGTTTATACAGTTATATTGTTAAAACAGTGCATTATACTTTTTTAATGTTTGCATGTTACCCAGAGTCATTGCTATGAGATGGGCAGCTCTATAAATAATTTAAATAAATACATTCGCATCCATTTGTTTGGGTCTTAAGGCTGTCTCTGGATTGGTATATGATGCCTGAAATACTTGCTTGCCTCCTGAAAAATGGGTGTTTTGTGACCTCTATACTCAAAGTTGTGGCCAAGTGTACTCACTAGAAGATCTTAAGATTTAAATGAGTCCTCATCCCAAAAAGATTACAAACCCCATGTTACAAAGTAATATTTTAGCTATTTCCTACATGCAAAATAGCATTTCTTTGTGGCCCTCAGTTAACACCACCAAAGCATATGAAATGGTCAACATTTGATTTCTACCTTAATGTAAGAAAGCACCCAATGTTCCTGCATTTTGGAACTATAGCCACAAAGTAAATTCAGGGCAAAAATAAATGAATACACAGAACCAATCTCAAGGAGATTTGCTGTAATCCAGTACCTCCCTAGGATTTTTTACAGATAGTGTATGTCGTAAAGGAAAATGTTCAAAATCCTTGCTCTTTCTCTGAAATCTTCATTTAAAGGCTCAACTGAAGAAAACAATGATCCAACAGGAAATGACTTTTAGCTGTACAAATCATTGTAATATTTCTTTTAAAGGCAGTTCTCCTATTTTAAAGGATTAATACTACTGAATTTTTAATTTGCTTAAGTGGCAACATCTTACTTTCTTCCTCTTCCTGACTTTCCTCAAAGTTGCGGGCAATTTGACCAAGTTGTTGGCCAGTTTGATCAATAGTTGAGTTTCCCATTTCTCGAACTTCAGGCTCAGCATATGAAGAATTGTCATGGGTCTCTGCTTCTTCAGCCAATTTGAGGCATAACAATGAGAGAAAGACAAGCAAAAACAAGAACAATCAATGTATTACAGTAAAATTTAAGAATAAAAGTTCTCTCTGTTGTAACAAGACTGTGCAATAATACTGATTTAACCCAGTTGTCATGGAGAAGATAACTGATTTGCTCTCTGTTGTCACAAAGCTAGGGTGTAGAATATATAGTTTTCCTAATGTCATTTACAAGGTTCACAAATTCATATGACTGGTTATGCTGGATCTGAATTTTACAACCAACCTTTTCTCAAATAAAGCTTGGTAAAATCTTTTTCTGTATATACCGTAAATTGTCAAAGGATTCAGAACCATTATTCAGTCAGTAATTGAATTTTTTTTTTTAATCCCATTTATATGCTGCCCTTCTCCGGAGACTCAGGGCAGCTTACAATCTGTTTAAGCACATATCAATGTGCTTAGCAATTAAGAATTAATTCTATCAGTGCAGAGATTTCTAATGCAGTTCCCATACAAGTTTTACAGAAACTTCCCTTAGCTTGCAATAAGCAAGAAATCCAGTGAATATAATACACTGCAGATTCCATTTAAATTTTATTTAACAACAAAAGAATGTCCCTTGTTGTATCAAGTTTATCAATTACCTGGATCCCATATCTCCTGAGAAGATCTTCTTTGTGCATTGTCTGGCTTTGCCATTCCTATTGTCCACATCATAGCGGCTGAAGGAAAGAGCAAACAATATACAACTTATGAAACATGTTTCCTTTCCTAAATTTAAAAATTTACTAGAGAAAATTTGTAACCTCAAAAGAAATCTGGAACCTGAGCTTCAGGCCCATACTTGCAAACCTAACTTTGCAAGGCTGGAAACTTTCCTCTTAAAAACAATGCTGAGATAATCAGGAAGTTGAATTTTATATCTATTTCACGATCTGCAAATATCCAACAACATTTCTGAACAGGAGAGAATCAGGACAGAATTTCAGTTTTCCTTCATTTTCATTCTGAGATAACACTTTCAATTTACAAGGCACCACTAGTTGCTACAATAGGGGTAATTCCAGAAAGGCCAGTCAAACCAAAGAAGCATGTATTTTGCTCACAGGAATAAATAAGCGCAGGAAATATTGGCTCGTTTCTCTCTTGTGCTGTTTCCACCAACATTCGGAGAGGTCCCTTTGGACATAAAACTGCTATCAAGTCTGTGGGCAGAAAAAAATGTCAATTTAATCCCAAATAGCATTCTGAACATCTAATTTTCCTGCTGATACACAGCAGGGAGTTCTTTCACACTTCTCTCAAAAGGTTCTTATAGCTTTACTCAATCATCATAATAGCGGTAAAATAGAGTACAATATACAAAGAAAATATTCTGAATCTTGGAGAGCTTCCTTTTTGAAACAAGAGAGCAGATAAACTCAATTTCAGAACATAAACCAGGGAAAGAAGAATTCAGGGAATAAAACACCCATATAATATAAGCAATTCCAGGGAAATAAAACCATCAAACTTTATATGGCACACAGAATCTAATCCTTCTTGACAAACGCAGTCCAACCTTAGCATCAGGCAAAAAAAGGTAGCAGACTTACGAATTAATTTTGATATGACTGAAAAGATGACAATCAATCTCTTACTTCTTTTATATCCATCTGCAAATTCTTCTCAGTCTCTTAATTACCCCTCCTTTGCAATGAAAATCTTGTGAAGAAATGTAGCCAATATAACAATTGAAAGATCAAAAGTGACAATTGGAATGAAACTAAGAATTGGAGAAATATTTAAGTAGAAACATATTGTTAGACTGCATAGGATTAGTTTTGAGAAGCATTTTTTGTATACAGATAGTCCTCAACTTAGAACCACAACTGAACCCAAAATTTCTGTTATTGAGACATTTTTAAGTGAGTTTTGCCCCATTTTACAACCTTTCTTGATACAGTTGTTAAGTGAATCACTGCAGCTGATAAAGTACTAATCCGGTTGCTAAGTGAATCAGGCTTTCCAACTGACTTTTCTTGCCAAAGTGTTGCAAAAGGTGATCAGATGATGTTGGGACACAGCAACGATCATAAGGATGAACCAGTTGCCAAGTATCTGAATTTTGAGCATAGGATCATAGGGATGCTACAAAGGTTATATCTGAAAAATTACCATAAGTCACTTTTTTCAGTGCAGTTGTAACTTTGAACTGTCACTAAATGAACTGCTGTAAATTGAGGATTATCTATAGTACTTAAAATTGGCTACAGTCTCTTAACATGTATTTTAGAACAATTATTAGATTTTTAAAAATCCCCTTAAAGCTTTGCTGTGATTGTTGTTTCAATGCATATGACATTCCAGTGTCATAATGAATAATGATTATAATCAGTTACGTTTGCTCTCCTTGTCTGTGCAAACTACACAGAACAGTTAGAATATTTCTACTCCCATTTTTGACAAACTATGGCTTGTCAGTTTTGGAAAGCATTAGTGGCTATTATCAGAGTGGAGCTTGCAATTAGAATAATATGCAAACCCACCTGGAAGAGACCATAATAAATCAAGGTTTATTGCAATTTATATGCAACTTTCCGAATACAGGTTTCAAAGCTGAAATAATGTCTCAGAAGTGAAATGCAAAGATTGAATATTTATCATTATTTATGATTTCTAGGACATGGCATTAACTTAGTCTAGTCTCCTCACAAAAGACACACTCAGTTTGCAGAGGAGGATCACCTTTACAAATCCTTCTGCTGTAGACATACCATAAACAGAGATGCCTCCCAGGATGACCCAAGCTGACCACTCTGGCAAGTACTTAATGAAAACTAAAGCCATCAAAGCACTGATCATAATGAGATAGGCTTGCTGAAGTTTCAAAGGCCCCTTCCAGTGGATGCAAATCATCCCAACTGCTCCAAAATTCCAGATGACGAAGAACAGGGTAGGGTAATCCATAGCCACATTGTAGGTCTTGAGCACTTCGCTGTCAGACAGAAAAACAAAAACAAAAAGTAGTTCGCTGTCATGATGTATTATTTTATTATTATTTTTTAATTAATTCCATTTATATGTCGCCCTTCTCCAGAGACTCAGGACGGCTTACAACCTCTTGAAACATTAGCCTTCATTCTTTGTATATACCTTCTTATTAGGGGGCCCACCTAAGCGGTGTTTTACAAAGTCAGCTTAATGCTCCCAACAATCTGGGTCCACAGTTTACCTACCTCGGAAGGATGGAAGGCTGAGTCAACCTTGAGCCTGGTGGGATTTGAACTGAGTATTAACTGTAAACTAACAGCACAAGGTGACCATGTACTACATGGGAGTTAGGAAGAACATATGGAACATTAGGAAGGGATATTACACATCACCCAATAACTATCTCAACCTAATTTTAAAAGCTAACAAATAGAAGCAAGGGCCAACTAGTCTTATCTATCATAAATATATTTCAAACACGATCTAAAATTTTAGTCTACCAGGGTTCCACACAATTATACTAATGCCATTTAATGCCATTTAATTACCTGGCATAGTTACTAAGCAGTGACTGCTTAACCAGACTATAAGAAACACGAGAATGAAAGCAAAGCTCCAACAGACTATTCCCCTCCTTTAATCATATAAAAACATTCATTATTTAAGAATGATCATTCATCTTCAAGGGACTTGCTTTTTTTCCTCTTCCCTGTCATATTATTTGTCATGTTGTTTCATCTTTTTGCGTTGATCATATACACTTACTTGTTAATTCTTCAAAAATCTGAACGAAAAACCCTTGCAAATCATTTAGCAATTCCTTATTAGGATCTATACTAACCTGCATCTATCCTTGTTTAAATGAATATTAAGAGATTTAGGATTCACAGTCCTCACTTACCCAAGGTAGATGTAAGTGAAGAGAAACAAAAGCATCAGGGATGAAAGAATCAGCCACCCATGAATGAACTGCAAAAGATGATAATATGCTATTTAGATGTCTTTCTTGCACATTCCAAAGATAACTACATTGACCTGGTTTTGCTATAGGTCTCTCTTCAATTCTCTCTTCTCTTCATAACTAAAGGAAGCCTTCCCAGCACATGCTAGCATACCTGGAGAAAGAGGAGAAGGCTTCCTTGGGAAGACAAAGAAGAGTAAAGAAGACCTCCAACTCTAAATGAAAGTCAAAAAATGCATAAGAAGTTTAAAAAAAAAAGATTTTTAACTGTAAAATGCCAAACCATTTTTCAGGGAAAAATTACTTCCGAGGGACCATGTATTTCTGTGCAACTCTGACAAAAGTAAAAAGCTCAATTTCCCCTTTGTTTATCTTGCCACCTAACTGATCTTTAAAGTCACCCTGAGGCCTATCAAACAGTCCTCTGTCCCAAATGTCTAGTATATTCTCCTTCTCTACACCTGCCCCCTCTCTAAAACTCCTGGTTTTTGAATATTCTCTGATCGTGGTATCAGCCTCTTATTTAATGATAAACCTATAGAAAGATCTTGTTTACCAACAGTTAGAATAATTTGAAATATTTTATAAATTGCAAAATAACTGCAATATTTTATAAATTGCAAAACAACACCAAGGTTCTTCTAAATCTTGCAAAATTCTTTAAAATATTACTTTTCTGCAGTCAACATTTTTCAAAAGGTGCGACAATAACACTTCTAAATATCTCCAATCCATGAAAAATGCAGACTAATTGCCTACAATGATGTTGCAAGTATATACCATAAGAATCGCTGAGGATCATGCATAAAGAATTTGATAACCATGAAATGAAAGCATCTGATAGAATTAACTAAAAGGCTTTTATAATTTGATGCCCTTGACTAACATATTCAAAGCCTTGCCTTATAGCAACGATATTTGTACAGCAACACCAAAAAGATGGTCATCACTAGAATAACACTGATCATGATGATGGTATTCAACACAGAACTCAGGAGACGCTGGCCCACATAAGGGGTATCTTCACTGAAGGGGGTATAAATCCTGAAAGAAAAGGCAAAATATCTTCATAGAAGCTCACTGACTATCAAGTCAAAACCCAATCCCTCCGAAACGTATGTATTACACAATGCCAATCTTTAGCTCAAACACAGAGGCAATAGAAACAAGAGGTTTATAAAATAGGAAAGGTAGCTTTTGAATTTACTGTACCTTTAGCTAAGGTACCATCTCCCAATCAACTTATGCTGAGTTTCCACTCATTAATTTCCATCCTGTATGGCCAAAGGGATTTGAATACCAAACATCTGAATGATTCCAGGTTGGAAAAAATGTGAGCAACTTGTTATGTGCAGATGATTATGGAAATATCATTGAGATACACGGATTTTCAACTTGTGAAATCCAGTGGTGTTTGTATTTATATGTATCTGATTTCATGTGGACTTACAACAAAACAAAATATGTTAAAAAAATTTAAGAACCTTTTAAAACTTGACTCCGGGATATCTCCATGCTTTACCACAAATTTACTATTTCCGCTTAGGGATTATGGGAGTTTTCAATCCAAAAAGGCCCTGGAAGAAACTCAATAATGGAAAATAATCTTCATGTAAATAATGCGTTGTCTATGGAGATTCTCAGTCATCCAGGTCATAGTTGTCCTAAAAGTGCTTTTTCAAGAGGCAACTGGAACTTCTTTGTTTTTCTTCGAAGACATTTTGCTTCTCATCCAAGAAGCTTCTTCTTCCTCAGAGCTGAAGAAGCTTCTTGGATGAGAAGTGAAACGTCTTCAAAGAAAAACAAAGAAAGTCAAGTTGCCTCTTGAAAAAACACTTTTGGGAAAATGTGTTCATTGTTTTAGTCTGTGAGGAATCACTTACAGTTGTCCATTCTTCTCAGTGTAGAAACGGACTGACTTAATGGTTGCAACAACTACCACCATGCACAGTGTTACAGGCACAAACAGCATGATCACATGCTTTGCTCCATATTTTAAGGTCAATTCTTCTTCCTCATTATCCAGCACAATATGTCCTTTTGCTGCTCTTTCTGGATCAGGCTCATGTCCTTCCGCTTTATTGGAGCTGCCAGTGCTGCCAGTACGTCTATTCTGCAATAACAATAAACAGAAAAAGTTAGCAACTATTGTGCAGATCTACTTTCCCAACAGAATTCTTTCTGACTGCTTAATGCCTTCAAAATCTCTTGCCAAAAGTGGTCATTTCAGATATCTAGAAACTGAGAAGACTAAAATATTATCAGAAAGAGTCCAAAATCCAGGAAGTTGCCTTTTTCAGAAGCTAAGGAGTATGCCCAGCAACCATAATGCCTCAGCTGACACAATGTGATAGAAGAATGAATGGAATAACCCAGTTCAATACTACCTTCTTTCCCCATCTTTTATCCCCACAATCAAATTCTGAAAATACAATATGGCTCCTCACGATTACGGTACATGATTGTCCTTACTAACTGCTAAAATCTGCCAACTTCTCTCATGAATTGTAAAAACAAGAGCCTATAGTAATTATATAGAATCTAATCTATATAGTTACTACATGGAGTCTATAGACAGTTAATCTAAGGCAAGACTAGAACTTGTGGTCTCTTAACCATGAGTTCTAGTCCTGCCTTAGGTACAAAGCCAGCTTGGTGGCCTTAGGCCAACCACTTTCTGTCAGCCAAAGGAGACAATGGCAAATCACATCTGAAAAACCTTGAGAAGAAAATTGAAGGAAAATTTACAAGGAAAGTCCAGGCAGTCTCAAAAAATCAGACACAATTAAATGAAAATGAGAGAGAACAAAATTGATGGCACACAGATATATTTCCTCAGTGAGAGCATATATTCACTTGTACAGTCTTGCCATGTGAGGCTATGGTGGGAGGATCATTATCAGCCCTTGGCTGACTTTAAAAATTAATGTGAAATCCTGATGTAAGAAGGTGGCTGAGACTCAAATACTTTAACATAGCCAACCCAATGCTTTGGATGTCAGCTCCATACCCACAGCCAGGATGATTACTTGGATAGTACATAGTCCAATATATCTGTGATGGGGAAACAGTAGAAAAACTATCCTCATGTACAGTTCCCAGACTGAGGTCGTGACCCGATTTGGTCGCATTCTGAAGCGCCACCCACTGCCCATGTGCAGACAATTCTGCGCATACGTGGAAGCAAAAACAGCATAGAACGGAATCTTTCTGCGCCATTTTTTGTTTGCCAACTGAGTTCTGATTCGGAAAACCAAGTCAGAACTTGGCTGGCTTTTTTTGTTCAGGAACCAATCTGGTTGTGAACTGGGGTGTTCGCGAACTGAGGTTCCACTGTACTTGAACATCTGAAACTGCCAGTCTAGCCCTTTTGAAAGATACAAAAGGAGGACCTACAGAAAATGACCTCATAGAGAGAACAGGACCACCATTATATACTATATAACTGGATGCTATTCAGACAAAGAAGCAGATTTGTTTTCTGTTAGTGTGTGGAAGACAAATCTGATTCTAACTAAATTTAGAAGTGTCCTGATAGTCCTGTTCAGCATTAGAACTGCCTTGGGATATAGTGAGTTCCCTTTTGCTTAACCTATTTAAGTAGAGGATGAATAGCCATCAGTCAAGGATATTGTAATAGGTACTGCATTGTGCAGGAAGTGATGTCCATTAGGGACCTTTTTCGGGACTCAGACAAAACCTCATTTCATTTAAATGTCGTTAAATTAATTTTCATTCATTAAACACAATACATACTAATATCATATATGATATGTATGTCTGATTTTAGACTCTTTCCATCCTAAAGATTATTGAGCAACAACTTTTGGAGATGGTCTAGTCCTAAAGTGACTAAATGACTTCTATAATCCCTGCCAATTCTAAGCAAAGCTGCACCTTCTTTTCCAAAGACTCCTACCCTGTGGGAAAGAATTTCTGCAGCTTCAGATGCTTGTGTTTCCTCATGATAAGAAGGCAGAAGGGGGCTTTCAGCTGACATCAATGATGTCCTTTCATTGCAAGGTTCCTCTTCACTGTCAGAATTGTTCATGAAGGCGATCATACTTCCTTCTTCATGGAGAATCTTAATCACGCTCCAGACACTGTAGAAATAAGTAATGTAGAAGTGTAAAAGCAACACAAACTGCCCAGAATAATTACAAAATTAAAGAGCCTTTTTTAAGAAGGTAGCTTCCAGAACTGATTTTTTTTCCTGAAATAATCAGTATTACAGAACTACTAAAAAAAAAAAAAATCGCCTTTATTTAAAGTTGATTTTTTTTGATGCTATGGCGTGTAATTTTTTTAAAAAAATATATTGGAATCTAATTTTTAAAAGGTTAATATTGTTTTTCTAGGGCTCTTTTTCAACTATGCTACAAAAACTCAGCTATTTGTTTGAAATCTTTAATCGAGCAAAATTTTGAATCTACGTTCCTCAAATAAGCTGACTTAAGGAATGCATCCAAAATCCAGGACCTATTACCTTCCTTGCAATTGAAATTTGGCAAAGTTATGGCTACTTTAGCACAGTTGCACTTAGCCACCGTGCCCATCATTTCTAATGCTCCCTGCCAGCTTCCCACAAAGGTAATCAATGGGAAAGACAGCAGGAAATCAGAAGCTGTAACTGCTCCCGCAACTTTTCTGCATGGTCATTCTGTTTTTCTGTTTAGGTACAGAAGTGTCTTTGAAACAACAACCCAATGGTTCATGAGATTTCTAGTTACCCCTAAATACAGTATATTGCATGCACAGTTCATGCAAAATTGCATTCTTTTAAGACATTCTTTTCATGGTGCGTTTTCCCATTTCCCTTTCCCCTTCTGAGTTACTGTGGGTGAAAGTTATACAATGTGAACGATACATATTAGCATATTAACTGAGCTATGGTGGCGCAGAGGTTAGAATATAATATTGCAGGCTATCTCAATGCTCACTCCAGGAGTCTGACTCTGAACAGCTCAAGGCTGACTCAGCCTTCTGTCCTTCTGATATCAATGAAATGAAGACCCAGATTGTTGGGGGCAACTTACTGACTCTGTAAGCCCCCTAGAGAAGGCTGTAAAGCACTATTAAGCAATATATATGAGGTGTGTAAATTAAGTAATGAGACTGGCAACGTAGCATTTGATCTGGCAACACTTGGGAGGCGGGACTTGGAGGGGCACCAGGTGAACATGTAATACGCCTTCAGTACAAATTTGAACTCACTAGAGTCATTTGGATGTCCATAGCGATTTTTTCCGTGAAACAGTTTTTTCTAGTGCGTTCTAAAATTCAACTCTTCTCCAATCATTCTGACTGTCAAGGGACAAGGGGGGGACGGGATACACACTCATGGGGGGTCACATGCAGGGGTGGGGTAGCGTGGGGGTCACAAGAGCTCACATGCCAGGCGACATCGCTCCGCATGCCACTTTGGGCACGCGTGCCATAGGTTCGCCATCTCTGATCTATAGTATTTGAGGATAGGACAAGAAACAATGGGTGGAAGCTTGTCAGTGGGAGATACAATCTGGAAATTCAGAGCAATTTCCTGACAGCAAGAACTATTACACAGTGGAACAGTGTGTTTCCCAGAGTTGTGGATGTTCCTTTGCTGGAGGTTTCAAGAAAAGTTTGTACAATCATTTATCGAAACTGGTATGAGGACTCCTGCCTTGAGCAAGAAACTGGATGAGACAATCTCCAAAGTCCCTTCCAGCCATATGATTCTATGATTTGAACACCACCAAACAACATCTACTTATCCCAGGTCTTCGGGAAGAATTCAATAAGTCAGGGCTGTTAAACTCCTGGTCCATGGGCTGGATGTGTCACATGTTGGCTATGCCCATGCCCATGCCCAGTTTAGCAAAGGAGAAAAAAGTCCCAATACATCACATGATACTGCCATGATGACGTGAGTTGCAATAGGTGGATAAAAATGCAAAATTCAATCTAAATATCTGGCTGAATATGCAACCAACAATTATTATTTTATTTAGGCATTGCTTGATTCCAAGATATCTGGAAGATGTACATTTAAAAAAAAGGAATAAAAATAGGATACAATACTTTTCCCATGTATAAATATAGCCTAGCTTCAGGTTTTAAGAATTGTTCATAAGATACAGCAGATATCTAGTTCCATCAACATACTTGCTTTTTCACCTGGTTCTGGTGAGCAAAATTCCAATAAAAGTAACACAACAGTAAAGTCTGAGTTATATTCATATACCTGATTTAAATAAGGTAGAAAAAAGTATTAGTGGGTATTGCCAGAAGCCAAATCACTACTGAAAATATAGTGGTCTAATAAGACTAAAATATTACAAGAAATTTTAAAAAAGCATTTAGAGTGAACAGACCTGAGCACATTTAGTGTTTCTATTTAAAAACACAACAGATCTTCTCTGCTTGCAAAGATAAACCACATCCTTTCTCTGTAGAAGTATTTTCCATTGGCTTTAAATTCCAATATACAGGGGGCCTTTTCTGAGCCAAGAACAATGTCAAGTTGAAAGAAAACTTAAAAATAAAAAACAAAGCAAAACTAATAAATGTTAAGACTGCAAATCTTATATTTAATTCATGTTTATTTTAAATGGAAAGATAAAGCCTAATATCAACACCCAAAGACGAGTATTTGAAAGTAAATATTATTACTTTCAACAAAGCTTATGCCACAGTCAGTGCATACAATTAAAAGTACCTGCGTGGCTTGCAGTCAATGTGCCTGCCAGATTCCTTGACCCACTTAATTTTGTCCTTTTCCAAGAAACAAATCTAGTTAAATTGGGAGCTAATGGGTGGCAAATTTCAGTATTATTACTATCCAAAATGCCTTGAGTCACAAATATGACTTCACATCTTTCTTAAAATTATAGAAATGTTGTTTCCCAATGATGTTTGAAAATTTACCCACCTATTCAGAAATAGCATAACTGTAACAAACATCCTTCAGAAAAGTAGGTAGAGAAGGTAGCAGAAACATTTCAATTGGTATTTGTTAGCTTAGTTCACTTATGGCAGCCATTTTGTGAATTCAGGCTCATTCCAATAGTCTTTTGTTACTATATCCAAAACGTGTCAAAATTCCAAATGTTGCCACTAATCACAAAGGGTTAAGGAACATTATTACACTGGCCTATAGACTGAAAAGGGTTTTTTCATGATTCTGTTAAAGAATCATTCACCAATCCTTCTGCCATCAGAAAACCATACCAGCATAAAGCCTGCTATTTCCACTGTCAATCTTTATCCTGCTAAAGGAAGTGTCCCACTTCATAAGGATGCCCTTATTTATTGTGTGCAGGGCATATTAAGGAAATGGTCGATCCCGTGATTTTGCTTTCCTCTCTCCTCAATAAATGTCACCAACTGGCAGGCAAATATCTACCAATCAGTCTCCTTAATCATGAATAGAACTGTAGAAGAAGTAGAGTTTGGCTAGACCTGCTCAGGGCATCTTCAAAACTTCCTTAAAGTTTTGAGAAGCTCCAGACAATTGATTTCCAGGCAGGAAGTGTAGGCAAAATACAACAGCAGATGGGTTACTTCAATGTTTATTTATTTGATGGGTAGAGTTTTATTCCCCTCTGCCACTGCTTCCTCTTTTGGACCTGTAAGCTGTTACTTTTGACTAGGCAGGGGGGTGAGGCTACATGTTGATTCAAAATTCTTTACTACCAGTTCTATGAGAGAGTGCTTTGTAAGTGTGCAGCATTCAAAATACACCAATTTTAAGCAGGCCCAGTAAGTAAAACAGCTGAGGGAATCCACTGTGATGCACGAATCAGCTGAGCTGAAAAAGCAGAAATAGAGTACAGAATAGGGTGGGGGTGGGGCCAGCTGATCGTTGGAGCTACCGGTTCACGAGATCCATCTGAACTGGCAGCATCCCACCACTGGTGGGCACACCCTGAGGGCTTTCATTGTTTTAAACATGGGTTTAGTACTCTTCTGAAAGAGAACTGTGCTTATGTTTTGCAATAACTCAACTGACCAACCACATGGGAGTGATTCCATAGTGTCATAGTCTTCCTGATTTCCAGGGCTTGTCATTTGTTAGTTGGTGTAATTCCTCTTTCAAAGTCAGTTCTGTAAATTTAGGATGAGCTCAGCTATCTACTGGGTCAAGGGATAGAGGTTTGAAGGAGCCAGGCACTCATACTACCCAAACCAGAAAGGCCCTGGAAGAGAGGCGGCCTGCCTATACCAGCTACAGCAATGTTTTTCCAAACTTTAGAACTTTAAGATATATGGACTTCATCTCCTAGAATTCCCAGTCACACAATTACAAGGAATACTGAAAGATGAGCCCGAGAACCTTTATTTTCTAACCAAACTAATTTGTTGCAAAACTAATTGCATATATTGTAAATGTACCAAAATATAACACAATCTATCCTGGGAAAGTATATACAGGAAACATCGCTGAAAATTCTGCAGGACAATTATAGAACAGAAATTAAGCTGGGGTTTTTTCCCCGCGTTTCCCAGAATGAAAACCCACCATTTTCCCCACCCCCCACCCAAAGCACATCTAGCTATTTGAACTGGCTAAATAAGATTTTCCCTATCCACTTTCTGCTTCTTCAGCCATACAACAATAGAAATAAACTGAAGAAGCTTTAGCTGCCCTTTTAACATTAAAACTGCTAACTGGGCAGTTACTCACTGGAGGCAGAAGAAAAGAAAGAGGTTTTAAGTCACCAGAATGGCTGCCAGCATCACTTTGAGCAAAAGGGGGAGTCTGACTACATATCCCCTACTTTGAAAGCAGTCAATTCAATTCAATTCAATTCAATTCAGAACAGAGTTGGAAGGGACCTTAAGAGGCCTTCTAGTCCAATCCCCTGCTCAAGCAGAGACCTCCTTACACCATTTTAGACAAATGCGGCTGTCTCTTCTTAAAAACTTCCACAACTTCTGAAGGCAAGCTGGTTAAGTGTTCCGTTAAGAAGTTTCTTCTTAATAACAGTGAGAATAGCTTCTAGTCCGAGACTTCAACTGCTGTCCCTTCCGAGGGCTTGCAGCCTTAATCTTATCTACTTCCTAAGGAAGGCCCCCATTAGGGATGCTCGCAGGAGGAGCCATCTTCCTGAATGAAGACCCTTTCCTACCGAGATTGTACCGCATGCGCCCGAGAGGCGGCAACTTTGCACTGATTCAGGCAAGATACCGAAATGCAAAACGTCCCAAGCCACGGTCTCCCAGAAGCCGGCCCAGGAAGTAGTAGATACCTACGAAAGCGACCGGGCTGCTTTCCGAACGGAACGCACGCCCGACAGCCGCTCCTAAGTCTCTCTCACCTGCGTGCTTCAAGGCTGCTCGCTGCCCGGGAGCGATTCCGCTGGGATGCAAATCCCTGATTACCGGGGCTCGTTGTTTACCAACTCCTCCCTACGGAAACCGCGACAACTTGACGCCCTTCATTAGTTGCAGCCCGACCTATTTCGGAAGGGTGAGTTTTGATGAGCGCAGGGTATTATTGCTCCAGCCGGCTGTCACTCACGAAAACGCCTCCTTTAACCAATTCCTCCTCCAATGAAGAAGAACGGTCGGAGGAGCAATTTGCCAATGGAGAACAAGCGCTGTCAAGCAGAAGCAGAAGCAGAAGCAAAAGGAGGGGAGACCGGGATTTAATCGAGCCGGGAGGATCAGTGGCTTGAGGGCTTTGCTATGCGAGCTGCTATGGAGGAAAATTCTTTCTTTCTTTCTTTCTTTCTTTCTTTCTTTCTTTCTTTCTTTCTTTCTTTCTTTCTTTCTTTCTTTC
>JANHFR010002027.1:107012-119117 GCA_032468015.1 Mimophis mahfalensis | reverse complement strand
CCAATAAACAGGTGGTGGAACTCAGCCTCCCCATTATCCTGTCCACTTCGTCAGGAGACACAGGATCGAAATCCTCCCAGATAACACACTCAAATATATATATTTAATTACTCGTTTTCTTTCAAAATAGTAACTGCCCAAAATTTCATCACAATATTGGCAAATTCATGGAAAGCTGGGTTTGTCTATTAGATCAAGAATGGTAATTACATACATTATTTTGCAAAATTACAGTACCTTAAATGCCAATGTTTTATCTAATATTACTAGGGAAAAAAAATATCAAAATTTATTTATTTATTTTGTTCGTATTTGTATGCCACCCAGCTCCCAAGGGACAAAAATGTTTGGTCTCTGCTCACAATTCCTGGCACAATTTATTTTCTATCCAGCTCACACTGCTTTACAGCTTCTTATGGAACAGAAATCTGTTCCCATTTCCTTCTTACTGAGCAGCCATTTAATTTATTTGATATGTCTTCTCATTTTGATCTCACCCTAGAGCAATGAGTCCAGTCTGATAATGAACCTGATATAAATTGAATCCCTATTGCTATATCATTTTAATATGGAAAAAGGACTATCTCCATTCAATCTACATCAGTATGACTTTTGCATATGAAAAACAACTATTGATATAGCTTTTACAAGGAAAAGAATGGACTGATTTTATTTAGCCATTTTATGGATTTTTCTTAAGGAAAATTTCTAAATTTAATGCAGAGGCACAGGCATATCTTTGAGTCTCCAGAATTAATTTCACTGAGTTCCTATTAATTTGCCATACACATGCATTGATATAATGTGAGAAAGTATAATATGCATAACAAGTATTGCATTAGAATTACTTTTTGTAGATCTTTGTCAATGGATACTTGTGAATATTTTTAAGAGACAAACACAACATATTTGTAAACAAATTCTATATATAATTTTGATCTATTAAAAAGATGACTACAAAGTTATGATGAAGATTTTCGAATAATAACAGTGATGAAGTGGTAATTCCTTTGCTTCCATTTTATTGCACACTTACCAACTTTGTATTTCCTGAACTGATGTGAA
This sequence comes from Mimophis mahfalensis, assembly GCA_032468015.1. NCBI lineage: Eukaryota > Metazoa > Chordata > Lepidosauria > Squamata > Mimophis > Mimophis mahfalensis. Next base: position 118,052 of record JANHFR010002027.1, on the reverse strand, counting down.
ACTGCTCATATACTGTAACATAATACATGCATGTCTTGGAGGAATACAAACAAAATTCATACTTTAGGAGGAATTGCCAGTACAAAAATGATAGTTTTTGCATGGACGTCGAAAACCAAATCATAAATTGATGCGGAAATTGGATGGAACAAATTTAAGATTGAAAATGTGAGAGTGAGCAAAATCCACTTGGACAAATTCTCCCACCAGTTCCATTTGAGCAACAGATCCTGCCATGATTTAGAATGCTTAATTTATATCCTTAAATAGATGTATGTCTCCAGAGTATGATGTAAGAGACATAAGAAAATGCATTGACTACCATCCTTAAAATGTCTTGAAGAAGATAAAGGATGGTTTATCCAAATATCCAAAAAGCAAGAAGGAAGTTTCTGCAAACCTATTGTAAAAGTCAGATAGTTTAAAGGATGTTAAGGGAAGGCAGAACAGATTAGGAGGAACAGTTCATGAAGCTGGTCATATTTAGCTTGCAAAAGAAAAGATTGAAGGAAGATGTATTGATACCAAATATCTAGAATGTTGTCAGGCATAACAGCAGTCAGTCCTGCTTTGTTTGGAAAGTGAGGGCAGGACAAAGTTCAACACATTAAATATTAGATGTAATATTAGCAGTAATGTCTTTTGTTAAGAACTGTTGCCTCGTACAATGATGGAGTCTCATGCTAGAGATTTTTTAAGACGATGCTTTCATTTAACTAGATTCATACACTGAAAAGAAGGTTGGATTAGATGACATAAGTTCTCTTCTCAACTCATACATATTATATAAGAAGAATTCAAAAGCCTTGCAACCTAACAGTAAATTACTGCGAATGTTGGGTGAGTGGAGGAGAATCTCACAAATCTTGTTCTCTCAGGATTTTTAAAATCAACTACTTCTATTATGTGCTTTAGACTTCTTTTATTTCAAAGCCTTGTCAACATTTCCTTCCCAATGAGCTTGCTGCCTAATATGGTGAGTGAATCTGCATTCCTCAGTCACATTGATTAGCAGTTTGTTAGCAGTCAAAAGGCTCTGACAATATTGAACAGAATAGTTATGAAAACAGATGATTCACCTGAAAAAGGATGGCCAAAACTCAGCCATCTGACAAGATTGCCTGTTATAATTGCAATCTAGTCATTTTCTCCTCCATCTTCTTTTGTACTTCCAGTTAATGCATACATAATTCTTTGCCCTGTATTGATTTGGTTTTGTTCACTTTCTTTGTCCATCCCTTAATGGATGCTTCCATAGACTGATTCCTCTTTGCAGCTCCCAAAATTTTATGCAATTACAATTAACTTTATTTGTTCCTTAAAACAAGCAAACAAAAGGCAGATATTAAATGATTATACCCACTGCTACTTCCACTGTTCCACTATTTTTTTTAAATAATCACTGTTGACATCTCTAAACTCTAAATGTTTAAGATGAATAAGATTATGTGGCCTAGAGAATGGTTTTGAAAGGTATTTCCTAGAGGACCTCTGAAAATATTTGCTATTCACTTTACAACATTGTCTGTCGGGTGGTATCTGAGATTTAATTAAGCCAAATGACACAAACCCCATCCATTACTCCACCTGCATAGTTGTCAGGGGTTTCATTGGAAAGCTCCTTGGAATAAAGGTTATTATATTTACAAAAGCCCCTTCACAAATGTTTACATTGACGGTGATGTGTTAAAATTTTAAGACTCTAAAGAAATTTAGAATTTCTAATTTAGTATAAAAAACCACAGACGTTAATATTAATTTATAACACCAATGACTAAAAATAGGATTACTGCAATATATTATGCCTAAGGCTGCCTCTGAAAATGATTTGGATGCTTCATCTGATGCAGAATGGGGTAGTGAAAGTTTTGAGTGGCACATTCATTCAGAACGTATTTCATCAGTCTTAGAAAAAATGTCTAAGCTACCTCTTTGCTTCTGGGCTAGCATCTGGAAGAACAAATGAGCCACGGAATGAAAACGTTTCCCTGGAGCCAGAAGACTTTGACCCAAATATTTCTGCTCTCAAAATGTTGATTCCTTGGGTAGAACAAAATAAATAACAAGTGGCATGTCTCTTGGTGTCTCTTGTGATCATGTTAATGTTTATCCTGACCGAAACAAGTTTGCAAAAGCAAGTCAAGAAGAGAAAGACTGCCTTAATAAACACTCCCTGTATTTTTGTCAAGGAAAGTACAGCTAAACATTTTATTAATCATGCTGGTTTTCTATGCTGAAGACAGTAAACTAGTAAAATGACAATGCTATTGAGTTTGTAACTGACCAGATGCAGCTCACTGAGTGTGAGTGACCCGGCTCATTTTTTCCATGCCCTTCTTCTTCACAAGGTTCTTTTGAGGTTAAAATGAAGGGAATATTCCATTTGCATTTACTTGTATGTATAGATGTGCATGTACCTACAAACATAGGTGATGCTTTTACCCTTAAAATTAATCAAGGCATATCCTAGATTTTGTCTGGGATGAGGCAAGATTCCAGGTGGAATTCCGTTTTATTTTTAAAGTAAAAAAGTGTTCTTTAAAAAAAAAGAAACAAAAAAACAAAAACCAATAACAGAGTCATTAGAAGCTGCTAAGTAGGAAACACCAGCTAGGAAATATGCACTGCCAAGTAAACCAAGAAAGTCTGATTTGAAGTCATTGGTATAGAATTGATGCCAAGCCTCTTTTTGGTTCCATAATTACATATTATTTTCTTTTCTGTTTCTTCATTTCATTAGTGCAGTAGACTCTGGATCAGCCAATGGCTTCAGATTCCATATTAGTTGTTTTCTTCAGGAGTAAGAGAAAAATCACCATGTACAGACCAACCTACATATTGAACTATGAGTTCACTTAAAAGTATTTTGCAGACCCTTTATTATATAAAGTCTGGAAAAATAGTCTGGGCTTAAGTTCTCAACAAGAATTTGCCCGTGAAATCCAATGAAAGGGGAATGAAACATGGGTATCTATGTAGATACACACTCTGCCTAAAATACATTCAGTTTCCCATGTTAAACTTTCTATATTTAGTGCAAAATTTATGTAAGCGTGTTTGACTGAACATGCTTACTAGGTCCTTGAGACTGGGAAACAAGGCATCTGGGCACACAGGATTCTGTATTCTGAGTCCAATTTAATTAAGATAACTAGAAATTTTCTCACTGCCATGTTAGATTTTCATATGACAGAACCTTCAAAAGTATGGTCTCATTGTTTCAGTTTCATTGGGAGAAGGCTATCTTAGGCTATGATTTGTACTTTTGAAGGGCACATTGAAGGTGGGAGAGGGGAAAGATTAATCTGCATTATGCATAAGGCAATAATTTGGCACATTTTTTTAAAAAAAATCAATGTACCTTAAAGCTTAGGCTTTAGTCTTTGCATTATAATTCAGACTGCATTCTTTGTAATGTTCATCACAACTACTGTTGCATATTGCTTACAAGTTTATGTCTGTATATTTATTCATAACGTAACACAGTTTGTATCTAAGACTTTGAAGCTAAATAAATAAATAAGACACTTAGCTGAAGACTTATGAAGTTGTCTTGTGTGCAGGGCCTCATCCAGAAAGTTGCTATAATGCAATGAAACATTTTGTTAAAGTATTCCTTGGGAAATAATGACAAATCCCCACCCCCACCCCGTATCCCAAAAGCTGAACTCACTGCTTGATGGGTTTGGTTGATAAGTAAGTTATCTATCAGAGTTACTGGAAGAGAAGGTTAAATTCTTTTGTACATGTACAGTTCATTGTACCAGAATTCAGGTTTTAAAGTTTGTTACAGAGATTCTTCCCATCCATAAGAGCATACCTTGAGTAGAGTTTCTCTCTGCAAAACATCACAAATACAGTCCACATAGGTGTGGGAACTGATGAAGGGTCCACAGGTACAAAAATTCTTTCTGGGACCTGGTTTCCTAAAGCAAACAAATCTGCTGTGGTCTGTGGCAGAGCTGATGTGCATCATGGACAAACCAAGGCATATACCTAGAACAGTATGGTGGATGTGGAAAGATTCAGGGCATACTAACTAGGGTATTCTGTATATGCCTTTTATGGATCATTAACTGTAGCTCAAATTATTACTGAGATTTTGAAGCCTATTTACAACTATTTACGACTACAGATAACGATTTGTGCTTAGAGGCGTCACCCAAAAAAGGCAGGTTACAGTTGAAAGAACCAGGAAAACACAATGCACTGGAAAAGGAAATGGGAAGCGTCAAATGGACAAATGATCTACAGTTCGAGATATGCAGAACATCAAGAGATGGGGGTGGGGGTGGGAAATGATGTAGAAAGCAGTGTTGGGAAATAGGGTTGTTCAAACTCTGTTCCATAGAATTCTAGAATTCCATAAGAACTTGAGAGAGTTCTGTGACAGATCAAGAGCAAAAAATCACTGAATATAGCCTCTCCACCCATCTTTAGAACTTTGTATCTTGCTCTTGGATTCCAGAAATCATCATCAATCATCATCACCATCAACTATCACATTCCATGGACTGAAAAAGTTGCTAAGGAATGCCTGAACTGAAGAATCACACCTTTCTCACCCATTACTAAGACACTAGTATATAGCTTAATGGTTCTGGCAATCTAGACTTCCACAATTTTTGAAATAAGAACTGAAAGAGGTGCAGTTGGATATAGAAAAGATGCATGTACCTGAGATTATATTACTAACATCTGATGAACAACGGAAAAGACTTTCAAAGAGTTTTCTGTTTTTGTTTTATGAAGTGTTTTGATTGTGTAAATTGCAACATATTCCAGATTGGCCTTAAAAGCAAAACTTTATGATGACCAGGAAGGAATATGATGGAATATGAAACAATTAAGTGGTTCAAAAGTGGGAAGAGACTGCACCAAAACGGTATATTATTCCCTCTATGGAGATTCTTAATCGTCCAGGTCATGGTCATCCCAACCTACGTTTCAAAAGGCAACTGGATTTCCTTAGTAGAAAGTTGCCTTTCAAAATGATATTATTCTCTTATTTATATATAAGAAATTTTCTGGATCCATCAGGCACCTGGGGCGGAACCACCTGGTCAGGTCTGCCTCCCAGTTACGACAACCATCTGCAATTGGCTTGGGAAAGTTTTTTGGAAGCAGTTTGCCATTGTCAGTTTCCCAGTGCTGAAAGAAAGTGGCTGGCCTAATACCATCCAGCTGTCTTCATGCATAAACTGGAACTAGAACTCATATTTATCTAGTTTTTAGTCTGATACTTTTAACAATTCAGCAAACTGGGTCTAGAGACCATACTAGTTTTTAGCATGTATCTTGATTTCCCAACCAAAAGCAATGTCAATTAAATATTCTGATTCCAATATCTGATGCCATCTGTTCACCGTACCAGAATTGGCTTCCAATGAAACCAATGGTATGCAAATTTATCTTGTGAGTCATGTCCTCACCACCTGAAAACTTAATAAAGAAAATACATCTTTAATTGCCACAGTAACAGGAAAACATAGATAAGTACAATAAAACAGATAATTATAAACAAAGAATGCAAATGACCTTTCTCAGGATATCCTTTAGATATACCTTTTTTTTTTCTTGTAATCTGTCTCAGTCAAGCTTGATATATGAAGAAATTGTTTGCCATTATTCTTACAGAATAAAACAAAAAACTAAATGTAAACAATGTGTTCTTGAAAACATCCTTTACTAAATGATTGAATCAAATGTAATCAATGCCATGAAAATAAGGAGCTGACCGCAGCAGTTCACGAACCTAAGTGATTAAATGAAAGACTTCCCACCATTCAATGTACCATGGCATGAATTTGTCCAGCTGAAATCAATGAGACTTAAATGCACACAATTATACTGCATTAAAGCCATACACATTTTCATCAATTAGCTTGCCTGAACCCCAAACAAATGGGAGTTATTTGGTTAATGTTGTTCTTTCCTGGGGTTTTTTTTTAACTTCAATTTTAATTTCTTTAGGTTTAATTAATCTTTGGTTCTTTTATTTGTCATAGATCCTTAATGTCTATAGCATACAGATGAATCTACCTTTTGAAGCTAATCAATGGATTTTCACTTTTGAGAAGTACTAGCAAGAACAGGCCTGCATAGATGAGACAGTGAAGGCACCTTCTCTTTTGTGTTGAAATCACAGAGGTGATTTTTTTTCCTTGCTGAAAAATAACTTTCTAGAGGACTGTAAAACCAAATGCAGATTTGGAACCTAAACACTTTTCAATCCCCCCCCTATATATTTGCATGAAATAGATGACCATGTTATATAAGTTTGAAATTTAGATAATATGAGCTATTAACTTGTGTTTGTGCCAAATATTTTTAACAGGGGTTGGTTGATGTGTAGATATGTACTGAGGCTTATTATCAAAGCAACAAATAATATACCTGTTAATATAAAATGTAAAATACAAAATATCGGAGAGCGTTAATGAGCTTTTCTTACTAGGTTTAATTTATTCCTAGAAATTGCTAATAACAATTCTGGTTAGGTATTTTAGCAAATATAGTTCTAACTCATGGAAGTGAAAGATTTACTGAAAGACGCCAAGATGTGATACATACTTTATCCATAAGTGTGTTTACTCATAAAGGTAAAGGTTTCCCCTGTTCAGTCATGACTGACTCTAGGGGGTGGTGCTCATCTTTATTTCTTAGCCAAGGGAGACAGCATTGTCCAAAGACATTTCTGTGATAATGTGACCAACATAATTATATGCTGAGGCACACAAAATGCTGTCGCCTTCCCACCAAAGTGGTACCAATTTTTTACTCACATTTGCATGCTTTTTCAGGCAAGAGCTGGGGTAAGTAGTGGGAGCTCACCCCATCATCCAGTGCTCGGGTCTCAAACCTGGTCTGTCAGCTTTCCAAGCTCAACAACTTTAATTGCTGAACCATCATATCATCCCCTTGGGTTTACTCATTGCACTGTGCTAAGTTAAGTGTGCTGATGCTCAAAAAGAAAACGGAAAAGAGTGACATCTTAATTAAAACAAACTGCACTGTACTTTGGTGTTATGTGCAAATCAGATTTTGTGATGGGAGAACAGAGACAAATGAAGAAAACATTTAAATCAACTAAATGTTTTTGATCTAGGAACCGAGATAAAAAAGTATGCATCAATTTTCAGAGTTTTCTATTTCTATCCTTTCCACTCCTCCCTTAAATTATTGGGTACTTCTATCATCTATGAAACTAAGAGTCATGGTAGGTTGTAGTAGGGAAAGAACTGATTAAGATAGTACATTTGTATGAGAAAGAATGTGTTAGAGCAATGGTCCAGAAAAAGAAACCCTGTAAATCAGCCATCTCAGTTCCAAGGGACCTATCATTTAAATCAGAATAGGTATTTAATGAGTGGAAAACACTTTAAGACAAATCATAGTATTATTTGAGATGAGCAGACGTCTGTTAAACAACAGAAAGTATTTTACATTAGGAACGAACCTCTTCTACTCCAAATCAACCTACTTCTTATCCATGCCAGGCTATTTTTTAGGCTATCTTAATTTTCCCCAGGTCTATTCATAATTGCACAATGTGCTGTTTTCTCATTAATTTGTGTTTACTTAAAAATAATAGACCAGAATTCCTGAGTATGCATTTCAATGGTCCTTACAAAACCATGTTTCCTCTAAATTTCTCCTCTATGAACCTATCTCCTACATGCATTGAAAAACATTTTGACATTAAAATTGAATTCCAACATTGATAACATTTTAAAGTCAAATCTCAATTCCTGCTGGAATTAAGAAATATTCACCATGACACAGTTCCTGACATTCTCATCATACTTACATATCTGCAGCATGCCAGCTAATGTCTAAATTAAATGCATTTAAAATAATCAACTGTTTTAATTAATCTATTACTTAGCAAACCTAAAATTTGATTTGTAAATGTCACCAAGCATACTGAACATTTCCCCCAGAATTAATTGTAAATTATATGAGAAAACATGAAGAAAATGAAATTTTATATTCTTCCTTTAACAATAGTATTGATCTGCAAGAAACCTCATTTGATTTTTTTTACTAAGTTCTTTCACTCTACTTTCAAATGAGAAAAAAAATTGGTGAATGATGGAAGTCATTGTATCATTCTACAATAACTACCCCATTCTACAATAATTACACCCAACGTCTGCAGCCTTTCTAGCTTCCCAGACTTGAATTTAAAGGTAAGAAATCCAAGTATAAAAGAATTCATAAGGAAATTTCTCATGTGGAGATTTTTAAAGTTAAGGAATTGGAAAAGGAACACTTTTTGCAATATGACAAGAAGCTCAAAAATACCTTTAAAAAAAAATAGTTAAACATTACAGTGAGGTGGAAGAAAATCATGTTTAAGGAAATTGGACAAAGTATTTCAGAACAGAATTTGCAAATATTCATTATTTAGAATAATATGTTCAAATTTCATTGATCAGAATGTTGGGGTTTAAAAATATGCCTACCAAAACTAGAATAGATTTAATCCATGAGTTAATTATTTTATTCTGACCACTTTTTCTTCTGAGCCAGGAGAGAAATAGAAGAAAATTATTGAGTTACATAAGAATGAGACTTCCCTCCTTTTTTTAATTAAAAAACATACCACCCATTTCCTACCTCTCCAAATGAAATTTAATTGCACTGATTGCTTCCAGATGTTCAGCCAGCACTGTATTCTAAATAAGCATCTGGAATGGGCTGTAATTAATAAAATCAATTTTAATTAATGGCAGGAAAGGTCCTTTTTTCTAACGGGATGAACTGATCTATCTTTTTACTTTTTTTGCAAGTGTCTTAGCTATTGGCTAGCATCTTATCAAAAACAAATACTGGAACAATGGCAAAACATCCATAGGATTAAAATTATGAGAGGAAAAAACCCTCAGCGATATTGTTGGAGGAGCATAACCTTCCAGCTTTCATATTTAGAATGATGTTAGTCACGTAACTGCTAATTCTTTTTTAGATTTCAATTAAAATCTGCAGGACAAAAAAATGCTTTTAAATAATAACCTCGCTTATTGTTTCCACCATAAATCAGCAGTGGTAGAAATCTCAACTAGCAAAGGAGTAGGTATTTTCGGCTTTTAAAGGATGAATGACTAAAACGTGAAGAACCTCACACATATTTTCACATTAAAGGGTAAGCAGGACTTCAGCTCTATGTTGCTAGCATACAAAAACATGGTTTTATTTTAATCAACACAAAAGCTTGCATTTATTTTAATGAAATGTCTTTGGGAATAAAAATTGTGCATTCAATTAGTGTGAGTTCTTCACATATACAGAATAAAGGCAAAGCTTCTCAGTTGCTGGAGATCAATTGCTGCAGTAACAGAACTGTTCCCAATTAGCAATCCAGGAAGCTATGAAGATCCTGCAAAACATGTTCAGGCTTAGGGGAATCATGAAATTGCAAGATTTGGGACTGGAAACTTTTTCTGTAAATTTTTTTTCACTTCTGTAGAAGGATTTTTGGCATAAATATCAAGGTAGGGAGAAGATTCACTTAGATGTACCTGTTTGTTTGTTTGTTTGTTTGTTTGTTTGTTTGTTTGTTTGTTTTTATACCGCCCTTCTCCCTGAGGACTCAGGGCGGTTTACAGGGCATTAAAAAACACAAATACAAAAATTAAAATTAATTATAGCAAACACACCCTCACAAACAATTAAAATCAACAACTAAAATCCCCTCAGTCCAGGCCGGCAGATGTAAACAATAAAGTTTTCAACTCCCTGCGGAAGGTCTGGAGGTTGAATGATTCTTACCTTTAGTCATGAAAGCTGAAAAAATGGTTTGACGATGGACAGGTTTAACCATCCAGTTTTATAAACCCAGCTTAAATATGGATCTTTTAAATTACACTGTTAAAGTTTTGGCCTTCACTTTAAAATTCAGAGTTAGACTTCTGCAATAGCTGTCGTGTGAAATTGCCAAGGATGAGCCAAGATGTTCATTGCAAGATGGCAAAGCAAAAACAGAAGAAGGAAGAAGGGGAATACTTGGCAGCAAATGAAGCTGGTTTCAACATTCAAAACAGATAAATTGCTTCTTTGTAAAGTGTTTCTTTGTATTGTTTATTGAATGTCAATCTATAGTATTCATTTACTAAGCAGCTGGGTAGAAAGACATTCAGAAAGTGTAGCATTTCAACTATTTAATTTGTGGTTTTATTGAATGCATTCAGTGGAACTTCTCTTGATTCCTGCTATTAAATTCTAAAGCACATGCCAAATCACTCTCAGTTTTACTCCGTTCAAAAATCCCAATCAAGGAGAAAAGTTTAAACTGAGCATCTTTATTTAGCATAATTCTGCTCAATAGCAGTTGCTTTGCATTTGTCGTCATTACACCTGTCATCTGCCTTGATGTGCTCATTAATTAATGAAAAAAAAATCAGTTGCATTATAGATATTTCTCCTGCTTTTCTGTTTCCTCCTTCTTTATAAGCAGGCTGATACAAACCCATCTTTCACATTGAATACATCTAGTATTCCTTAAGGTCCTTGACTATATTCAGTGTGGGTCTAACTCTGTGAGAACAGGAATACTGCACTGAGACAGATAGGCCCATCTTCCAGATTAGTCATCTGAATTAATCATTAGCATTTACAGCAATATATTGTTATTGGAGAAATGGAAAGACATGGAATAAAGCAGGGATGGGTTTCCATTGCTGTAGCAACCAGTTTGCCTTGTGCGCGTATTTGCCTAGAAGCACCAAAGCAGAAAAATAAAACAGGTGCGCCAATCAGCTGTTTCCTAGCCCAAATGGAAGGTGCGTGCAGCCACAGGGAAGGCGTGTGTTCCATTTGGGCTAGGAAACAGCTGATTGGTACTCCTGTTGTATTTTTCTGCTCTGGTGCTTCTCAGGTGTTTCCTAGCGCAAACGGAACGTGCATGCTTCCATGTGGCTGTGCAAGCATTCTGTTTGAGCTAGGAAACACCTGAGAAGTGCCAGAGCCAGAAAAACAGCTGAGGTGCACCAATCAGCTCTGGCATGTCTCAGCAAATGCATGCAATGAAGGATAGCC
>JANHFR010002027.1:82921-97675 GCA_032468015.1 Mimophis mahfalensis | reverse complement strand
TGGGGGCAGGTGGGCAGGGCCAGCTAGGGGTGGGTTTTGCCAGTTCGGCGAACCACCCCTAATCAGTGCTACCAGTTTGGCCGAACCAGGCCGAACCAGTAGGATACCATGTCTGTCTGTATGTATTGTGTCTGCATGCACACACGTGCACGCGCGCGCGCACACACACACACACACGCACACACGCACACACTTTTGTTGATTAGTTGAGCACATATGCGCGCACACAAACAGACAAAATAACCCATGGTGGAAATGTCAGTGGTAGATTGTATACATTTGTCAGTTCATACATATACTTCAATTTCTAGGGACTAAATATGTAAAAGAGCAAAGTATCTGATTAATTCACAATCTTCAAATTCACTGATACATTTTTATGTTGATTATATATGTAGATCAGGCAGTCTAAAATCAGCTACTGACACATTTATTTTCTATGCCTTCAAGTGAATGTGTGGAATTAGTGATATTTATGTACACATAAACCAGCTCATACTAATCCCGACATAGTGCAACATAGCTAATTTCTTCTAAGGAGTAAATACTTATTTTAAATCTACAGCTCATAGCACTTGAGTAAACAGCTGTTGAATGAAAGTCTCTCAACATTTTATGATGCTACATCCTTCGTAGCTTCTTTAGAAATGACACTAATGAGACTTTTCAAAGCACTTGACATGTTCTAGCAAACCCTGACAAGTTTCTGGGAAGAAAGCAATTAAATATAATTTTGCTTTTTGATCTGCTAGAGATTTCAAGGGGAATTTCATATATGATGATGATGGAAGTTGAAATCATCACATTGTCTACAGTTTGAATTAAAGTAGGAGTAAAATTCCTAAAGCGTTATATAAAAAGTTGAAAAACCATATTGGAAACCATTCTATATTACAGGAAAAAAAAAATATAACTCTTTTTATGCTTCCAAAGTTAGTACAGCTTGCCTTTTATTATTATGTATATTACCTGTCCCCATCAAAGCTACAAAAAGAAATTAGTCAAGCCATTATTATACAAACGGCAAATAAAGCAATTATCTCTGTGCATAACCTTGAAACTTGGTTATATATTTCTTTTATATATTGTTAATATGTAACTTTTAGTATATATTATTTTTGACCTGGAGCTCCCTTCTCCATTACCACCTCCTCTTTCTGTCCCAAAGTATCAGAAAAACACTGTAAGAAGGGTAAATCTACTGAATGCCTGTCTACATAATAACAGACCTTCAAACATTTACATTAATCATGAACCTAATGCGCAAGCTATTTCATGTCTTATGCTTTGTCAAAATAGATCACCTGACCTTTCTTAAAAGCAACTTTAACATAGGGCTTAAGACCATCAATTGAAAATTCACTGAAAACTCTTGTCTCAGTTTATCAGTTCCTTATGTGAACTTTAAAACACTGCATTGTAATTTTCTCAAAAGACTGTAATAATATTGTTATCATACTTCCCAAGATTATTGCAGGCCTTCGTGAACTAAGCATCTCTACGCAACCCAACTTTCTGCTTTCATACATAAATACCAAATATATGTGCTTTCATGTATGAATGCAGTTTCTCTTGGCCATCATATTGATGGCTTATTCTGGATACTAAGGAAGAGTTGCCCAGTAAGAGTTCTCACAGTCCCAAACTGTTTTCTTCACTTCCTAAGTTGAGACATGACTGGAAGAAGCTCGTGGTTTTAGTTTCATACAAATTTAGAGTAATCAAACCATGTCAGTCAATTAAAAACTTCCTTGTAAGGTAAGAGACTTGGCAACCATTCACTTTCAGGAATTTTCTCCTATCCTATGAACAGCTCGATTCACGGAAGTCAATATACAGTGGCTTATAGTACGGTATATAACAACAGGATGGTATGGAATGCTATTTGGATTAAAATATGCAGAACTCTGTAACAGTCCCCATATTAAAACATTAAAATGATTTTAATGTTTTAATAAAATTAAAACAAGTTTAAGTAAGCCTGAGATAAATCTTTTAATGTCCATCTTTTAAGTGCAATTAGATAGTGCTGGGGTAGAGGAGTTTGTGAATCTAGCTCTTTGCACTTCTATTATGAGAAGATTAACCCATAGAAGCTGCTTCTTAGAAGAAGCTGTGCAAAGACAACCCACAATTGGTCCCTTGAGAATGGAAAAGGTAGGGGAAAAAATGGAAGTGTATAAGCTGTTCTAGTTTGAAATATTCTTCCCAGAGATGGTATCCTACCGGTTCCCTCCAGTTTCTGGAAACCAGTAGTGCTGACCAGGGGTGGTTCAGCGAACCGGCAAAAACCACCTCTGGCTGGGCCTGCCCACCTGCTCCCTTCTACGCATGGGCGCACACCCCTGTGCACGCCTGGCTTTTGGAGCCCAGGGAAGAAGCTACTGACTGTTCCGATCTATCGCTGCTCTTTGGAGCAAAAGCAGAAATATATCGGAAGCTTCTTCCCTGGGCTGCAAAAGCCATCCAGATTTTAAAGCTCTGCTCTGCTCTCTCGTGATTTAGCAGAGCTCCTCTTTCGCATGCCGGCAGAGCTTTAAAATCCAGGCGGCTTTTGCAGCCCAGGAAAGAAGCTTCCGATCTATTTCTGCTTTTGCTCCAAAGAGCAGAGATAGATCGGAACAGTAGAGTATTCTTCCCTGGGCTCCAAAAGTCGGGCACATGTGCACATGTGCAGAAGTGGGGTGCGCGCACGCTCCCTTAAAATTTAATGAACCGGTGGTGGGATTTTTTGAATCCCACCACTGATTCTTCCCAACGTGTTCTCCCTTCCCTCTCTGGTTTTTCCTGCCAGTATGGTTTTTTTACTTGTTTTCTTTCCTGATCCTTAATCAAGGACAGAGATTTACCTGACATTGGATCTCTGTGTGAGGTGTCCACACTGTTCTCCTTATTAAAAGAGTTGGATTTGGTAAGGTTTTAATCTTGAGTGTGAGTCTAGTTCTTTCACTGAATCAATAGTGTTGCTTAATTCATGTTGCTGTTGTTGTTAGCTGTGAAGTCATGTCCATCCCATCATGACCCCATGGACAATGTTCCTCCAGGCCTTCCTGTCCTCCACCATCCCCGAGTCCATTTAAGCTTGCACCAACTGCTTCAGTGACTCCATCCAGCCACCTCATTCTCTGTCGTCCGATTCTTCTCTTGCCCTCAATCTTTCTCAGCATTAGGTTCTTCTCCAGTGAATCCTTCCTTCTCATTTGGTGGCCAAAGTATTTAAGTTTCATTTTCAGGATCTGGCGTTCTAAAGAGCAGTCAGGGTTCATGTTATAAGGCCTAAATATCTGTGTACATGCATTTGTGTACAACAAGAAAAATATTATAGAAGAAATGGAGAATCAGCATAGCAATCAGACTGGAATTTTAGAAAGCACTGGGGAATGGGAAATTCTCTCCCTAGAGTGCTGCCACTCCCTTTAAATATACCAGGCTTCAAAAACTTTAGCCATCCTAAAAGAGTTCCCCTGGACCTCACTTTTCTATTAAGCAAAGACAACCACCATTTTCCCCACATGAAATTCCTTCCTTTTAAAATGGAAATAATGAATTATAGCTTCATTGTAAAATAGGAACATAGCAAAGGTGAAATAGACTATCAAATATGTATGTACATACCCACCCTCTCAGTATGTAGTAGAATATTCATTCTATCTTTCTTTCTTTCTTTCTTTCTTTCTTTCTTTCTTTCTTTCTTTCTTTCTTTCTTTCTTTCTTTCTTTCTTTCTATCTTCTATCTATCTATCTATCTATCTATCTATCTATCTATCTATCTATCTATTACCAACAGTCCTTATAGTCAGACCACTCCTTGACTGAACAATTCACTTAGTCTCCCCCCCGCCCTTTTTGTTTTGTAGAATTGAGAACAGGATGTTCATGTGACTTCTTCCTCACCCTGCAAGCTGTTGCAAACAGCTCCCATTCCTCCTACATAATGTCAAAAAAAAGGAGGTCCTGCTGTCACTGCACCTGTCTCTTTCCATCTCTAGATGTTTTTGCATCAGAGGAAAGCTGTAAGCATATTTGGCAGAGGAGAAAATTGGAATAATATCTTCCACTTTCAGTAGAGCAACTACAACTACTAAAGGTCACGCTTGGCTAAGCATCTGAAACTAGCATGTTTCTTGAAACATCATAAGACTAAGGATATTTCAATTTTTCATTCTCTCTTCCTGGCAAAGCCATTTCCATGTGAACTGAGTAACTTCGATTTCACAAGTTGAAGCAAGATGTAAGTGTAATAAAAATAATATATCTTTCATGGAAAAAATGATTGTGATGATAAAGCGAGAGGCTCCCACTTTCCCAGCATTTTGTATCAGTTTTTAAGAATGACTTATGCTAAGTAGAGCTTAACTGTGCCAACAAAATGAATATTATTGATAGAAGAGAATATTTCTAGTTCAGGGTTGAAATGAGGAATCCTTGGTGCTTTCAGAGCTTAGTTGTTTTCTTGCAGATGTTTCATTACCCAAATTAGGTAACATCAGACATTTCATTCACCAAACTAAATAACATCATGTTACCTAGTTTGGGTAAAGAAACATCTGCAAGAAAACAACCAAGTTTAGATAGAACCAAGGACTCCTCAAAATGAATATTTTTAAGTACTACTTCAAATGAGGAGAGGGTGGATTGAAAAGTACCTGCTTCCCCTAACTTATTTATTTATTTATTTATTTATTTTAAAATTTTAAGGTGGTCTTCTATCAAATTTTATTAAAAAGAAAAGAGAGAATACCTGTGATATAAATACTTCAGAAGCAATAATTCACTATTTTCTGCTTTTAGTAACACAAACCAGTAAGCAAAATAAATTTGCTTTTCAGAGTTCCTGAGGCATAATAGAATCCTGGAAATAATGAATAACCACTCAATAGAAATTATTAGGTGCAAATTGAGAATTAGATTTCTAAATTAAATTATAAATTCTCTTATAAGAATTCCAATATCAATAAAATTCAGAACTTGTTCGAGTGCAGAAACTAACACCACCCTTGATACTTAATTTAAAAAAAACTTCATAAAAATACAAATATAACAAATAGGATTAAGGGATAGTGGAAATGGATACGTTCATTTGCTTATCTTCATTCATACAATGAAGGTATTTTTAAATGTTTTAGTGTTGCCTGGAATTGTTTGGTATTAGCATTTTAAAAGATGATATTAGTGCTGTTTAGAGTGGGTTTTTTTTTAATTTCAGGAAAACATTTTTATTTTCTTCTTAGCCAAGGCTATTTCATTTGATATGCAAGAACTTGTCTTTTCATTACTAAACAATAAAGAGGGTATTCTGAAAATCCTTGACTATGCTGCCAAGTTTTGAGAAAGAGAGAAACCCAGCTGGGAAGGAGCAATGTAACTTGTAAATTTGTCACTTGTAGAATATTATCCGGAGACAATGTTTTCTATTGTTCACATCTCACATGTAATCAATGTCTTTTATTGTTTGAACACTTTCTGATGTACCACATATTCCAAATGTAATTTGTTTCCATACCTATAAACACACACACACACACACACACACACACACACACACGCTTTTGCTTTGCCCGAATTACTTGGTGATCCTTATTTTTCAGGGGGCATAGGAGCCCTTTTATAAAAATAGAAGTGCCTCTTTCAAGTTCAGAGGTCTTATCCATCAAGGATGCCTGAGTCTGGAGGCAACACTAGAACACCAAGATTCAGTATGAGTTGGTTCCATGCTTCAGGTTTGTGCTGAAGCCCATCATTGGGGAATATTCTCCCTCCTTCCCTCCCCACCCTCTCTCTCTCCAAACACACACCCCTTGGTACTGATGAGTGACGGAGACTCGATCTTGCAACATTATCCTGGGACACAAGAATTTGCCTTCATTTACTAGAATGACACTTTATAACTAACCATTCTGCTTTAATGACACTGATTATAATCCCTGGCTATTCTAAAGCTACTGTTGAAGTTAATGGTTTGCCATTACAAAGAAACAAGAGCCACAATGGAAGATAAGAAAAGAATGAGGAGAAACAGATATAAAATGTACAATTAGCAAGTGAGAAATTGGACTTTCTTTATTGGGAAAATTAAGCCGGAGAATTTTACAACTGGGCATGCACAAAATAATTGCTTATACCTGACTATAAAAGGGTGTCACATCCCTGGTTTTTGCCTTGTGGGCCTGTTTGTTTTGTAGAAAGAAAAAAACAACAGCATGAATTATGACACTGGTGTTTGACCTAAACAGGGAACAACCCCCCTGGCATAAATTGTCCCTACAATATATGTGTATACAGTATATTTCTAGCTGATCTTCTCTAGGAACTAAAAGCAGGATATAAATGGATCTTAATACAAAGAGTACAAAGAGTAATCGATCCACCACATTTTCTCTCACAGGGTGATCAAGTGCCTCTAAAGGACAAATCTCAGTTGTCAGGATCTAGCAGTTGGGGAGATTGTTCTCTTGAGGTACGTGGCCTAAACAAGAGCTGCTGGCAAACTTAGACCTCATTTTTTTTTATTTTGTAAATAACAGAAAGAGTAAGGTAAAATCTATTATAGAATCTGGATGTTCTTTTCACTCAATCATTGTAAAGTCTTCAAGAACCACAATTTGTTCAAGGGAAATGCAAAGATACTGTATATAGGAACTGGCTATTTAGCTCCCAATGAATATAACAGCCATAATCGCCTTAAGCAAAAGAACTCAGTTGAAAAGATTTCATGGAAAGAAACCAAAACTATGTATAATGTAAGAGATTAGAAGGTGAGCATAAGGCAAGAAGCTTATGAAATTCAGGCTATATACTTGGAATACATACCAAACTGTAAGGCGATTTTTAACAAAGCAAAAAGAAAAGTGTTCCCCAAAAAATAATTGGTATCACATATTCATTCAAGTGTTATTTTTTTTTGTCTTTTTCAGAAAACATGAGGCAAGAAAGGTTAAGGCTGAATAGATGACAGGTTAGATTTTTACATAGACAGGTACAAACACATACGCATGTGCAAGCACACACACGTATACACACACAAAGGCAAAATTTTAAATTAGCCTGACAAGAAAATAACAGTAGAAGCGCGAAATGATGGGTATGTGCCAAGGGATACAAAGCAGGTAATTGGCTCTTTCTGTCCAAAGATGAAACCTCAAAGGTGTTGTGTCATGAGTCCAAATATAGTTTTAAAAGTAGGTTATCAATAGCAGAAAGCACCACAGGAGCTGTTCTACTTTGAGATATTCCCTAGTTAGATCCTGGCTACATCTCAGGATCTGAATGTATTATTAATTTTTTTTTAAAATGTAATGAACACAGTGTTGTTAAGCACATAGTGATGTTTATTTATTTGTTTATTTTTCCCCTTTAGTTCATTTGAGCAAGTAATTTACATTCTTTCTTGGATCCTTTTAAGAAAGAGTACATGGCTAACATGAATTCTATTTGCAGTCTGAATATTTTTTTAAGGTCTGAGTGTGGTGCTGCATGACCATGTTGACCGCATAAATTTCCATAATAAAAAGTGCAAATAATGCAGCATAATCTGAGAAGACATCAATCTGAATTTCTTGAAGCAAGAGCAACCAAATGGAGCAACACATTTTCCCCTTCCCCTTCTCAATTTTCTGTTTCTTCTAAAGACTGGAGAACTAGTGGAGCAAACAACTGTTGGGCTCTCTCTCCACAAACAGTTACACAAACAATTGTTTTTGTTATCCTTGAATTTTCATTTTTATTTCCACATTATTACATTGCTGTTCTGTAGCACTTCTTTAAACCAGAAGATGAGAATGGGAAGTTTTGTATCATGACTTGCACATGCAGATCTTTATAAATCACTAGCTGATAATCCAGCTTCACCCAGGTATTCATGACAATTTATCCCAGAATTCTTTGCCCAGTTTAAATGCCTTGCCTGGTAACTGTCTGCACATGCTCAGTAGAACTTGGTTGTGAAATGTTGTTGGGGGTGTCTACCTTGTCACTCTTTTTTGGGAGGAAAAGGCACAAAGGCATTTGTGACCCCCCAGTGTTTGTCTCCAGAATGTGAGGTATGTGCCTGGTAAGTCTGGGGCAGATTGGTGTGGGGTGGAAGAGCATATTTGGGACATACCCATAAACCATGGCACCAAACACTTCCCTTTTATAGATATAGATTCTTATGGGTAATATTATCAAGAAAAGTTAATTATCTTTATATCCCAAGTTAGGTTGGATATATTTAAAGCAGGAGACTTAGACTTAGTCTTAGACTTAGTCTCTTGCTGTAATCAGAGGGATTTAGATAAGTAAATAAATAACAGTAATATAGGCAAAACTGTTCAGCTAAATTAAGAAGCTCTGAGATCAGAAGGAATAATACTGGTATAAAAAGTGAGAACAAGAAGAAATGTGGAGCACTGGACAAAGGTTATGATTTGCAAAATTGCCCCATCCTCTCTCATCTTACTCCTTTTCTAGACCTTTCCTCTCCCACCTGCACCATTTCCTACAATCAGATTTGGACTGAGAAGGAAACTTGTTTGTCAATCTACAGATAAAGAAAAAGAATTTTGGGTATAGGACCTACTGGGTAATAATTCTTTCATACTGATTCCAAATTGGGGACCCTATTATCAAGCAAGTTAAAATCTACTTTTTGCCATTATATGTTCCTTTATTTTTCAGATGTTATGACTAAACTGGAAACCTTATGATAAAATCATGTGCCCTTATTTGTTTTTTAAAGCAGCCGTGAATTGGATTTCACAGAGGCAGAAGAGAACCGTTTTCTTTTTATTAACACACATTCATGTGGTTCTGTTTGTTCAGTACCCATAATGTTCTTACCAGCTATCCATCTACTAAACAAGACCTTTAAAAACAAAAGATGAGTATCTAATTCTCATCTGGGTGTTGTGATTCATCTGCACATTAATGGATTTTGTTACTTATTTCACCTTGTTAGCCTGCCATGAAATTTTCGTCAGGAATAGATGGACAGGATTTGCTTCTTCATGCTCACTTAGGCTATAATTTTCCAGTAATTTAGACAACAGTAATGTCTCTTTGAAATCAATGGCATATTGAGGTCTTTTGTGCATCATCATTGGCAACAGCAATACTACTATCATATTTGAAGCTCTCCGATAAATTGCTTATTATATAACTTCAATACCATATGAGGTGTGATCTTTCAAAGTTGAGGCTGTTACCCAAATAAATAAAGACAGAAAAGTAGTTCTGGGGAGGAAAATAAGACAAAAATGAAACCAAACCGTACCTGAGACTTTACTGATCTACATAAAAATAAAAGAAAAATATTTTAAAACAATAATAATAATTTTATTTACAAAAAAAGTTGCTACTCAACCTTCTAGATTTTATTTATTTTTTATTTATATATTTATATAATACCATATGCCCCGAAGACTCACAGCAGAGCACAATTTAGCACACTACAGCAAATGTAGTGAAGCCCAGCAAATTAAGAATCTAACCCATACAAAAAAATCAAGAGCCAATTAAATCACATGTATTATGCATGTTCCTGGAAAAGTGCATTATTTATTTATTATTTCATTTTATTTTATTTTAGCAGCACCCATCTCTGACTAACCCTGGTATTATCCATTAAAATTCACATGCCTAAGTCCCAAGAAGTTTAATATGATAATTTTTCCATCTTTCTGCCTCTACTGTTAAGTTAATGAATTATGAGTGTCGGCTTGTTACATAAATAACAAACAAACCAGGAGAAATGTGTCAGATTTAAAATTTGTCTCAAGGACGGTATACCCAAGAAGTGTATACATTATTTTTTTAACTCTTCCTTTAAATATTGCATTTGCTACGTAATATTTTGACATAAATTTTAAATGAACAGTTCCCTGTGGTGAGTAAACCTGAATGACTGACATTGCATTCATTAGTGCTTGGAATCTTTATCGGTTAAATCCTGGCTTCATTTGTGTAGCCCACAATTTTTTTTCCCACTTGTGATCCCCTAGCAATCTTTGAGCTCCAATTATTCATTGTTGATTAGACATTGCACAGGCTAGGTGCACAAATTTGATTGCTTTTGCATATTTTGCCAACATCATCTTGAGTTATTTTGCTAAGTAAGCAAAGGCAATTGCCGTGTACAAACAATGCACATTTTAAATAGAGACTTTACCCTATACACCTTTTCTCAGAAGTACATCTCATTACTCTCCTGTGCAGTATGTAAATGGTAGTCATTTAAACTACTTCATGGCCCAATCATATAGTGACATCTCCCTTGCATGACTTTTCTGACTCTTCCTTGAAGGCCTGCTCAAGGGAGGATAAACTCATTCCTGGCACACTGGGAACTGGGTTAATTATTGACCCTGAACTGGCAGCAGAAAGAGAATTACAGGCTTCAGATGCGGACAGCTTGTAGGCCAGTGAAGATGGGGGCGGGGGGGAGTTGCCTTCTGTGGTATATCTCAGAGCACGGAGGGCAGAGAAAGGAGGTCAGATTACTCAGGAGAAGGCCTCATCCCTCTTGATGGGCAGCACTCGGAAGCTATTTAGCACAACAGGCAAAGGGAAACATTGCTGGGAACAAGATGTGTGATTTGTGGCTATGTGTTTGTGTTTCCTGCTGGACTTTTGAACTGCTCCTGACTAATGAGCTTTCATGGAAGTACTTTCAGTTTTGCCTGGTGACTTTAAGTTGGGTTAGTGGACTTATTTGCTGGAGTAGCGTTGCATTTGTTTTATGGACTATTGGCCATTGTCTGATGGACTTGTTAAACATTCACAGAGCAATTTCTACCCTGCAACTAGTTTTTAGGTCCATGAATCATAGCGGAGGCTAAGGCAGGAGTCCACAGCACAGGATCTTGATCAGAAGGCAAGCTTTATTTACAACTGTGTACATTGAGGTAGTCAGGCATATAAAAGTGAAACAGAAAGTAAGAGCTGGAGCAAGGAGCACCAGCTACACCTTATCAGCATGATTTTAAGCCATAACACTGCCGCCATGAGGTTGGGAGTAGTGCCTCATGTATTTATACATTTGTGTGTTAATGATGATTGACACATCATGTGATCTTCCAGGATGGTTGAGATCTGCCTAGCAGCAGACAAGCTGTCTTCAAAATGTGTGTGTGTGAGAGAGACCAAGACCTCGTCGGCCATCTTAACTACACTTTACAATAAAGACATTTTTTAGGAATTAAGTACAGATTGAATAATTCTAACAAGACTAATCTTGGTTTGCTTGTGGATGGCTGTTTCAGACAGTTCCCGAGGCCAGGTGACAAGAATTGCTGGGGAACACCAATAAAACTCTCTATAAACCACAATGGCATGTGTGTGCATGTAAGTGAGTGGGGCAGCACATATAACTATTTAGCTACTATGTACCATTTACCAATTGTTTGGTAAATCTCACCAAATGTAGAGTTGATGTTGTATTTTCCAGCTGTCCAAGAAGAAGGAGCCCTAGAGCCCTGCTATAAGCATATAAACAGAGATAATCCTTGTTTGTTTCTACTCCGCACTCTGTATCTCTTCACTGTTCCTATTTATAGGGGTTCTAGGGTACAAGAAAGGATTATTATCTCCTTCTACACTTTTATAGTAGAGTTCTAGGGCTTCTTCTTCTGCACTGCTGGAAAGAAACCACATCAAGGTCATCTCTCCACGAAATGCCCAATTGCTGCAGAGGCTTGTCTTTAGGAAACTTTGCAGGCACCCCTCCAAAAGGTGCCACAGAGGGGCACTCAGACAATTGAGAAGTGCTCAGATATCAGTCAGCAAGCAAATGCATTTTATTATCCTTGTTACTCATTTTGCACCTCTGCTGGTGCAAAAATACAACTCTTTTCTCTCTTTTTTTAAAGGATCTGGCACAGCAGCTAACTTGTAAATGAGACCACAGTGCATCGGTTTCAGTTGCCCACACATTCATTAGAGAACTCAGTGCTAGTTGAGAAAATTCATAGCCAATCTCTTCAAGCTGGTCCTCTACAAGGCCTCTGCAGTTACAATAAATGACCATACAGTATATTGTCATTCTGTATTACAACTGTCTATGGAGATTTTCAGTCATCAGTCAACATGGCATATACAGTACAATGCAGTGAGTCATGTGCAGATCTGTACATTGGGGAAACAAAACAGCCACTTCATAAACTCATGGCATAACATAGGAGAACAAAGTCATCAGGATTAGATTCAGCAGTCCATCTATTTAAAAAAACAAACAAAGCCCACTCCTTTGAAGACAGCAAAGTCCACATGTTAGACACAGAGGACCACTGAATTGAAAGAGGGGTCAAGAGAGGGTCATGTATGTCAAAAACCCCTTTCTCAACAGAGGGGGAGGGATACATCATCATCTATATCCAGTCTACAACAGAGTCCTTTCAACAGTTCCAAGAAGGCTCTACACCCATTTGTACCACTCAGGTGACCCTGATGACACAGATAAACCTCCAGGTGGCCTTAACAACCCACTAAAAGAATGCAAATGACTAGCTTTCTGCAAGGAGTATAAATCCTTTCATTCTCTACCATCCAGCCAGAGCTGAAGAAGCTTCTTGGAAGAGAAGCAAAGAAAAAACAGGAAGTTTAGTTGCCTCTTGAAAAAGCACCTTTGGGTTTCTGCATTACAGTTTACTGATATGGCCCTATATTTTGAGCAGGACTGACTGCAAACTAATAATCTGAAAATCTACCATCAGCCAAAGAGAATTTGTTTTCCTTTCAAAGGTGTCAGCAAACGCTCCAGGTGCCTCCTTCTATGGGAATCTCTTCCTTATTAGGAAGGTAAACAGATTTTGTAGATGCTTTGGAAGAAAATGAAGCAGCTACTTTGCCTCATGTGACCATAAACGCTTCTTAAAACCTGCAATCCAGATTCCAGATAAAAGATAACATCCTACATCTACTCTTAATTTAGCTGATTTAAATAAGAATTGGATTACAATCTGGAGAATTAGTATAACTTTGCATAAATCTAGTGCCGTGTCTATTTTTAAAATAAAAATAAAAATAAGGATTCCATGAGAATTGTGTGTGATTATAGTCTTCTGAATTGTGCAGTCATTTGGAACCATTACTCCCTGCCCCTTATTTCAGATCTGGTGGATTGCTATTACAAGGTGCATGTTTTCATTACATTAGATTTGAAAGAAAGTTATATTCTGACATTAGTAAAAGAGGCCATAAATATTTAGCATTTTTGATAACCAGTATGGCAAGCCTGCATACATAATAAGGCCCTTTGGTTTGGCTAATTGCTCCATGGTCATCTTCAGATTCATAAATATTTTAGACAAATTTATAGTGAGGTACCTGGAGAACATACAGATTTTTCCCCAAAAGACATATCCTTATATGAGACTTACATCAGCAACAAACAACGTCTCAATTGCAAACTGTTTGCTAAATCTGGATAAATATAAATCTGGATAAATCTGTATCTGATCTTCCCCAGTTAGATTACTTGGTTGAAAAATTTCCACAAATGGAATATAAATAGATTCTGTAAAAGTACAATAAATTTTCACATGGCAGGATCCTAGAAATGTGAAAGATGTCCAGTATTTTCTGAGCTTTAACATTTTTTTATAGACACCTAACTTCACCTGGGTATATATGACAATGTTGCAGCCTACAATTCCCACCATTCTTTGCCCAATTTGCATGCCTTGCCTCTATTGATTGGAGAGCCTCCAGTTTGTATGTCTTGCCTGGTAACTGTCTGCACATGTGCAGTACAGCTTGCAAGTGAAATGTCCATGGGACAGTGAAATGTCTACACTGCCCCCTTTTTTGGGCAGAAAGACCACTCAAAGGCTTTTGTGACCTCTCCCCCCCCCCCACCCATGCTGATCTTGCAACGCAAGGTATGTATGTGCCAAGTTTGGGTGAGATTGGTTGTTCCATGTAGGAGCGTATAGAGCACATACACACACACGCCTCGCCATCCTTCTGTTTCATATATATAGATCTGACTGCAAACATGCCTCAGCCTCAACTTCGGGAGGTGTTTTCCTACAGGCTTTAGCAGACTTCAGATTCTTTATCTTGTTTCATACAAACTGTGATATTTTCAAGGAAAGTTGCTGGCCATAAAAGCAGCATTATAGCAGTGGAGAGATTTCTTGTAGGGAGTGACCCATCCCACACAGGTTGCAGAGTTCACAAGGTTTTGGAACACTTGCAGAAGACATAAACCTTCATTCCACAATAGATCAGATGGACAGCAATTGTTCACTTATTTCTGTCTTTATATATTCCATGTTCCTAGTTCACAGAACAAGCTTGCTACTTCTCACTTTCCTTGAATTTCAAGGAAACCAGGAGGAAGGAATCAGTCAGTAGATCAGTTGGATTGGAGTTTCTTGCCACAAGACCCACATGTAAGGGTCTTGGATGATTTGCATGTAGCCTTACAGACTAAGAATGAATATCAAATACTATTTTCATTTTGTCATGCCTTTTCATAGATTAAGACTATTATGAGTAGCTCACACAGTTTGCTCCA
Organism: Mimophis mahfalensis; assembly: GCA_032468015.1. NCBI lineage: Eukaryota > Metazoa > Chordata > Lepidosauria > Squamata > Mimophis > Mimophis mahfalensis. The sequence continues at coordinate 83,181 of JANHFR010002027.1, read as the reverse complement.
GCCGTTCCCCTACATTCCTGGAATGTAGGCAGAGTTCCTGTAGATGTTGATCTTGCAACTACACAAGTCCACCCAATTATTTAGAATAGAACAAAATAACAGTGTTGGAAGGGATTTTGGAGGTCTTCTAGTCCAACCACTTGCTCAGGCAGGAAACCCTATATAGTGGTCCCTCTACTTACAAATTTAATCCGTTCCAAATGCACATTTGTAAGTAGAAAAATTTGTAAGTCGAAAAGCGGTTTCCCATAGGAATGCAT